>WBMZ01004199.1:0-37580 GCA_013400975.1 Atrichornis clamosus
GGAAAGAAGGAAGGGAAAGGAAGGACGGCTCGAGAGCGACCCCGCGCGGCGGCGGCGGGAGCAGCCCCGCCCGCCTGCCCGGCGCCCGCGGTGCCGGGCGGGGTCCCGGGGTCCGAGCACCCCCTGTCCCCAGTCGGAATCAAACAGGCAGGTGGGGAAGCAGTCCTTTCTGTTCAATTCGGAATTAAAGAAAACATCGACAATTTTTTCCCCCTCTTTGTTTTCACTTACGTATTCTTTTCACTCACATACACACCCCGAACCCCCGGCCCCCGTCCCGGAAGCAGCTTGCACCAAAAAAGGACACCTGACCCTCTCTCCATTTGTATTTTATTATTTCCCTCCACCCTTCAAACTGTCAGAATAAAGAAATGTGTACAGGGAATCCAGTTTTCAGCATAAAGCACTGCACAGCTGGGGAGCAGAGGTGGCTGTGCATCCCCTGGGCCGGCACAGCTGTGCCCCCAGACCATCCGTCCAGCTGCGCTGGCCACAGGCGCCCCAGTGCTGGGAGGATCGGGGGACCCATCCTTTCCGCTCTGTCCTGTTTCCTCCAGACCTCTAATTTTCTGTTTGCACAGTGAGAAACCAAGCGTTTCTGACTTTATGGGCCTCAAGTCCTTCCTTTGAGAGGTGTGTTAAAGCAATCACAGAACTCGAACTGAATGTGGTTTAAACGTTTCTGTAGTGCTTTAAAGTATTGCAGCAGCTCAAAATATCTGCTCCAATAGATAGAAAAATCACTAAATGGTACTGCTGCACATGCTCCTTGGTTTATACTTCTGGAGTCCGTGACTGCTGATGTGTTAAAAAATGGAACAGCACCAAGTGACCGGGCTATGCTTTAGTGCCCACCTTTGCAGCATTACAGGTCTCACTTGTGCTGTGTGTGCACCACTGCCATCAGCTGTGTCTCTCTGAGGAAAGCTTTGTTGTCTTCATCACTTTTTACAAGACAGCACAATAAGCCACACACTGCTCAATTCCTCAACAGGAACAAGTTGTATAAGTTTATTGCTGCAGTAAAAATATGCATAAATCAGCAGACTGGCTTGATTTTACTGTTCTATACTGAAAATTATCTTGAAAGCCTCTCCCTCAGTTGTTTCTGTGTCCATGGGAAACTTGCCAAATATTATACTGACTCTCCCACTATCATTTGCATACATTAAAAAGATATAGGCCAAACTCCTTCACTATGGAATAGAAACTGTGCCCACATACAGCTCAAAGCAGGCTTGAGAGCAAGGATTTGGTACATTCTTATCTTCTTTAACAGTTCCCCTAGAAGTTAATGTTCTTCTTGAACTGAAAAAAAAGTTTTTTGCATAAACATCTACTGTTTGAGAAACTTGCTGTTTAAATACTGAAAACCAAATGACGACTTTGGTCTTCCAGTGAAAATTTTACAAATATAAAAGAATGGTTTTCTTTTTTAATTTCTTTGAAGAAAGGTCAAAAACCTCCTCATCTGAACATTTTCTGACTTTTGATACAGAAATCATGGTTGCTGCCTTCCAGTGTTAAATGATAAGTTGTGTATAAAATCAGTTCTAATTTATTCTGAGCCTTCTGAGTTATGTGCAAGGAAAAGACAGAAGTTTTCTCTTGGTTTAAGCAATGAGGTGTTTAGGTGATTTATTAAGCGAACTTGTATGTATTGCTGCTAACTCTTCTGGTTTTGTCATGAGTTTATAGTGTTTCTCTTAAGCAATCATTTCTTGGAACTGTGTAATTTCATGATGCTCCTCACTTTTTTAAACAAAAATCTATTATGTTTTAGACATCATGCAAGTATAAATTGTTTGTGAATATAAGTAAATTTATCTCTAAGGCTGAAAAAACCCAACCAAAAAGTGTAATGAAATATAATTCATATTTATTTTAACCAGTCTATTTTCAAAGCTATCTTAGGATTTTACTGGATTTTATTCTTAGTTTTCAGCTGTTTCAGTATTTCAATTTTTATTTAGAAAAATAAATAAAAAGTAGAAAGTACCCACTCTCACGTTTCTAAATTAACTCTAGGTAATTTTGAATAAAATAGGTATGCAATTTAACTGTATTTCAAGACAAAAAACCACACTCAAAACACTAACCCTTCTTGAAATGTACTATCACTCCCCTCTGCCCCACCCTCAAACCCCCACAATTAAGTATGAGACAAAATCAACGCAAATCACTGGTTCTAGTGACAAAGTTGCAAAATAAAAATGTAATTCAGAGCAATCATTTTTTTTTAATATGTGGCCATCTTAAAAAGATAATATTACTTACTTATCTTGCACAACTCATCAGTGTAAGTCAGTAAATATATATCAAATTTTCATTGATAAAATGGGCAAGAGAAGAAAAATAGCAAGATTCATTGAAAATATGTAGTGCAGCATTAATGTGGGGGGGGGTTTTGTTGAAGGAAAAGATGATTTCTGAACCTGAACTAAGATATTTGTAAGAGTGGTTTTGGTCAGACTTCTATTAGATTTTCTCTCTCACTGTAACAGAGAATGACTGCAGTTGCTCCTTGGTGTCAGCTTCACAATCAGTGGTTATTACTGTTTTCTCTGTGCTAGAAATACCAAGACTTTCCACTGTCAGAGAAAAATATAAATATTTGTTTGGTAAAATAATTTTAGACATTTCACTTGCAAAGAAGGCTCTCCAACTCAGAGTGATCTTTGGAAGCCAGTTAAAATGAAAAGTAAACCTCTACTCAATTTGAAGTGCTGCTGTTATATTTTCCTGTGGTCGCCCAAAGACTAACCTGTTATATGGTAACAGATAATCCCAAACATACAAAGACAAAATGTTCTTAAATATTTTGGCAAAACCCCTGTATGTCAGAGCACATGATACTAGACAAACCTTTAGGTGCTATAGCATTATATTACCTATTAAGTACTTGGCATGAATTTTATGACACTTCATACAGTCCCATGCTCTGAAAGACATAAGATGTCCAATTAATCCTTCGAGTCAGAATTGTTTAGGTTGGATTTCAAACTGTGGCTTTCTAGTCAGAAGCAAAACCAAAGCAACCTCTCCATCTGAACCAGGTACAAGACTGAAAAATAAAAGCTGCAGTTCTGGGTGGATGTGTTAGAGTTCTAAGAGACAATTTTGGGGTTGGCAGTGATTTGGCAGGCCAAAATGTCTGGACAGGAGTAATCAGCATATGGGATATTCTACTGCCACGAGATAAGGCCAGAATTATTTTCCACTGAAAAAAAAATTTCTTAAAGGAAATATTTTCAAAGCAAGGCCTTCTTAGAGCTTGATTACTATACCCAGAAATGCATAAAGATAACACAGTGTCTGCCATCAGGGCAGAAACTCGACCTTATTAGGTGTCTGCTCAGCCTTAGGAATTAATGTAAACCAAAAAAGGATTAATAATTTCCATAGCTGGTCTCCCAGTTCTGTGAGTCACAAACTTTAAAGAGGTTTATGTTCCCCTGCCCAGGTCAAGATAAACTTTCTGCTGCTGCTGTGTTAATAGGTGAATTATCATACTCTTGAGTAAAATTCCAAAGTGATAAAATTGGATTCATCCCTGCCTTGAATAATGAAAACTGTTTTCAAATGAAGATTGCTATCAGAGTAAAGACCCCAAAACCATATCCTAGCAAACACTTTTTATTTCGTTTCCTATGGTTTTAAAACTATAGGTATTTTAGTCTTATGATGGGTCTTATGTGCAGGTCTAAATTTCACTCTAATGGTGATTTACCCTTCAGTCGCCCATTGCCAGGAAACACAGAGCTGTAGTCTTATTGGCTGGCTGACTGAAGTGGCCTTTACTGAACTGTAAGCATGACTAATTATAAGGAAAGCAGAGTGCAGAAACAGAATTTAAGAGATTTATAATGTTTGGAACACACATTTCCTATAATAACAACAGTCTTGGGTTTGCATTCATGGCCATATGAGGCAGAGAACCATTAAAAAAAAAAAAAAAAGGAGTGTTTACTGGAAGAGCTGAATGCCTCATGAAAAAATCACTAAGGTTAGCAATCCTGCAACTTCAGTAACTACTTAGTCATATGAGTGTGTGCTAACTGAGTTACCCTTAGCCAGAAGATATAAAAATGCTTTCTCAAGCTGCTATGTGCAATTTTAACTAATAAGACCAGTAATACAGATGGGCAAACCTCAAAGGGTTCAGAGTTTGGACTCTGTTCCAGTAAGCACACATGCACATTTGAGTGATTATCTCCTTTCGTGTTTGCAAAATTGGACTGGAATCCTGACAAAAGTGAGCTTTCTTCTCCAGGGATAATTCAGCACTTCTAGTCATGACTGCAAAGCAAGCTCTCTTCTCTTGGGGTAATTCAGCACTTCTAGTCGTGACTGAAAATGCAGACACATAATTAAAGCAAAAAGGACATATACCCACGGAAAAAAATTCCTTCTTTCTAAAAAGGATTGGCTATGTATCGTTTCTAATTCCCTTATCTCTAGTCTAGCAGCATAAATACTGGAAAATTAAAAGAAGCAACCTACATCTTGCATTTTCCAAAATGACATTTAAAATATATATATACAAGCATTTTCAATATGAAAAACAGAAATAAATTTAGGTTTTGGGATAAAGAGGGAAGAAAATAATTAGGTTTGGGTTTTTTTCAAATATTCTCTTAATATTTGAATATTTGATACCTGAAGTTACATCAATTATCAAGACCAGGAGACTCCTAAATATGCTCCTGTATATATCAGGAGACTTTTATTCATTAAGAAAGAAAAGCTGTTTTCCAAGGTTTTTTTCATCCAAACTGACAATAATAAATAATAAAGTCAATTGAATGTTGAAAGATTTGGACTATCATATGAATTTGACTTTAGCTGAAGCCAAAATTTTTAGGCAAAAAGGTGGTAATGTGGTTTCATACAAGGGAGAAAGAGAGAGGAAATGCTGTGTAGATGCAGATATAAACAAAGAGTGTGAACATAATATTACGGAAAAGAATAATCAGGTAGACACTAAACCACCTCTGATTAAACTCAGGCGATACACTACTGAGAGTACTGTATGAAGTGACTTCTGCCTAGCAAAAACAGAAAAGTAAATCTGAATGTTAAGTTGTTTAGAAAATATTTTATGTGTTTCACAAAAAGCAAACAAAAATTATGTTTGATACCAATTTAACTGAAATTTGTCAGATCCAAGGTTATTCACTTAATTGTAGGCCCTTAACCTAATCAGGAAATTCAGCTAGGAGACTTTCCAGAATCGGTGTGTCCGAGGCAAAATGGAGGTAACTGAATCTCTCTGTACAGGCACTTACCTTTCTAGAAAATTTGAAAGGAAGTGCTTCATATGTTAACTAATCATTTGTAATTGCATATGGCCATAATGTTTATGCTGTTTGAATGTATGCTGACATATTTGTATCTGGTTGTGTAAACCTATCCTCAAAAGAGATTTGGTGTTCCTGCCCTGGAACCAAACACGTGTAAACTGCACCAGTCAACATGGGCACATTATTTCTGTCTCTTTTTGTGAGATAGAGGTGATTCAAAAAGAGTGCTTATGAAAAATGTATCCACAAAAGATAAAAATCTGTCAGCTTGTGACCTCAGTGACGCTCACACAACTTCTATGTAAGTCATGAGACCATTACACTCAAACAGCAAACACAATGAGGTGGGACAGATGATTTGGAGGAAGTCTGAAAAAAATTGAAAAAAGCTGCAAATCCAGAACAATGTCTTTTGTGGTTAAAGCTTGAAAAATATTTTTAGGATACTGATATTTTATGAGGACTTGAGGACAAATGGGTCAGGTCTGATGTAAAACAGGCTGGGAATCTGGTAGATATAAAAATCAAAATGGGAGGATGGAAACAAAGCAGAACACCAGGAAGCTCATCTTTGCTAAGTCATCCAGAATTGGTATGCAGAGGCATAGCCTGTGTGTGAATGTCTGAGGGAAAACAGTGAGGTAACTGAGATGGAAAGAGTGAGAGCCAGAGTGGAAATGAGAGGATATGAAAAGCTGTGTCTTTGAGAAGTTATTTAGAAACAAGTATTTGAGAATTAAGCATACCCTGGTAAAAGAATCTAGTGGAAAGCCTACTGGAGGAGTTTCCCAGACTGCAGTGACTTGCAGGATCGTTCACTACTGTTTAGCGTAATCAAGCAGAAATGTCCTCTAAAAGTGACAGCTTGGAGTAGGACATTTTTAGCCCTGCTGTGCCTGAGGTTGTAGCTACATAACTATGAGGAGGCATCAGAGACAGTCTGAGACTTTGCATTGAACAGGAGCAGTCTGAATGAGACGTGTCAGCAGAGATGGAAATCCGATTTGTGTACGGAATAATCCAAGGAGGTGTGTAGCATGACAAAGAGTCCATAACCAGAGTCCTGTGCAGCAGTTTGTAGTGAAAGGTGAGGGCAGGAATTAGAGCATTCAAGGTTCACATAGTGAGAACCATTTGAATCATAGATGGAGACGCTGGGGAGAATGACATTAAGGATATTACGATCCAACAAGACTTTTGGAAAAAGAACGTGTCAAAGTCACCAAAGTCTAAATGAAAGTCTGAATTCAGCATCAATTGTGTGGTTTGGATATGAAAACTTGGTCAGTCTGGGAAAAACTGATGCAGTGGAATATATAAAGAACAAGAATTGGGTTACTGTTAATTTCCTCTGGCAGGAAGAGATGAAGAAACGAACAGCTAGGAAGGAAAAAGGGACAGAAAGATTTTTGGCAGTGGAAAGCTGTTGAGCTTATTTGTAACGTAAAGTTGAAGTCACAGTGGCAAGGGGGCCTCTCTGGGTCTTGGAGGGAGCCACTCTTCTCTCATCTCAGGGATGAAGAATAAAGTGAGCTGGTCACTAGCACTGAGGCAGATGCTGAGACAGAAAGAACTTTTTGATGTCTGTTTAGGAAATATACTAAAAAATATTGCTTTTTCTGTGATAGTTCCGTGAAAAGAAAAACTTCAAATTTAAGTAGAAAACAAGGACATCTCAAAAGAACTCTCCACAAGATACACAGAATTAGCGACAAAGTTGAAAATGTCAGATGTGATGGTATATTATGCACACCTCTCAGTGCTACATCACTGCATGCTTACATGAAGCCAGTCTGGACAACCTGGATGTTTATTTATTGTCTGGGAGTGCCTCCCATCCAGAGCCTGAAATTTCTGAAAAATACTTGGGGAACAACACTGAAGAGCAACTGTCAATTCTGTGAATGCTATATATAACAAAAATTGAAAAATAGGTTTCTGATGGCATGAAAATAGAATGAAAAAGAAATAAACTTTCAGCTGTTTCTGATTAACGCTATCTTCAGGAGTTTTTATAAGCTGTAAAATAAAACATGCCAACATTAAGTCAGTTATAATTAAGCTTCCATTTCAAGATTCCTTTTAAAAAATAGACATAAAATTCTTACGCCAAAGATGAATAATAGTCTTTTTATAAGCCTTACTGACATAAAACAGTTTTGAAGTTTAAGGGCAAACTATCTTAAGGACCAAAAGAACCCATGGACTCTAAAGTTCAAAGTCATGGGGTTTATTTGAAATGTCATATAAAACAACATTTCTTAGTGTAAATTACCATAGATGACCTGAAGTGAGTGAAGCTACAAGAAACTACATCAATGAAGGGCCTGGTCTTGTCGTTTTACTGTACCATCATTCATATCTTTGTTTCATAGAGGAAAGAATCTTCTACTCTAAGGTAAGATGTGGATTCTGAACATTTCAAGGACATTTGCTTCTTTTCAAGCATCTGTTTCTTTTAGAAGTGTGAATTTTACCTTTGGAATTGTATGGGAAGATAAAAATTATCTTTAGCCAAAGACTCATTACTTCTGCATATTATTAGGTACATAAAAAATGTGCGATTTTTGGCTCTCCTCACATCCTCATTTCAAGATAAAGTTTCACCTCAACAGAAGCATTTTTAAACTTCAAATTTTATAGTTTTAAACTGGCAGAAGCTTAACTGAAATTGGATTCTGAAACTCCCACATATCTCATTACAAGAAACTAATTTTGTCCTGAACAAGAAATAAATTAAGAGTAATCATTACTGGAAGACTTGCACTGATGTCACCCAGTTCCATTATAAACCTTTAATTTCTAATTCAAAATTCTCAAATCCAAAGACTGACCTGCTTTGTAAAACTTCAAAATATAAGCAGGGCTACTTTCTAAGATATTCTTTGCATACATTAGACTTTTTTTATAGATAATGCCAATTTTCTTGGGGGAAAAACCAAAAAACCCCCCAAAATAACCACAAACAAACAAACAAAACAAAAAAAAAAACAGCAAGAAACCCAAACAGACAAACAAGGCCAATTATCTAAACTACACATCTGGAACCAAAACATGAAACTTGTCAATTAGGATAAAAAGCACCTTTATAGTTCAGACATGAATCCCAGATGCAAATGCAGAAAGCAAACTCAAATTTTACTCAAAAGCTCTCTTTTTCCGGTTCTGTTGCCCATACATTGCCTACATGTGCATGTGTGTACTTAGGCAGAGAAATAGAAACCAAGGAACTTAACTGATCTGCATGATTCTGTATTTCCAAAGTTAATTGCCCTTAACATATTTGTAAGTGATGATAGGCAAAATCAGTACCTAGATATGCTGTCAACTGACCAAGTGAAGACAACTTTACTTTTTGTGTTTTGTATTGTTTTTAGCCTTAACTAGCAAACAGAACAAATGAGTTACCTATTAAATACTGAAGACAGTGTGGGAAGTAAAGGCAATTTCTGATTTTAAGACAGAGTTCCCATGCAAACCCACTATTTTCGTGTGTCCGATAAGCCATATGTTACATGAGATGAGTCCTGTCTGGAGCATATGTTATAAAATGAAACCATTTTAAAATGTCAGATACAGCCTATGGCTACAGACTACACATATATCAAAAGTAGGCAATTCATTGCTGATAGCTAGTAAAAGGGTGGGGAAAAAATTCCCCCACTTTTTCTACCTTTAGTCAGTCTCACATCAGGAATTTATTGTTTTCACTTAGCTTTTTCTCTTTTGGAAAGAGGAAAAGATAAGGCCAGATAACTCTCTGGGAGCTGTCTGTTTATTGCAGCAGATACCAGTTTTAGATCAATGTGCCCCATTACAGATCTGGTTCCTAGGTTTGTATTTCATAGAAAAAAGGCAATGTCCATTTGAATTAATACAGACCTGTGGTGCTTGAGCTGGATCCACCTTTCTCAGGCCGTGCCTCCCCAGCTGGGCACTGTCACATTCAAGCTTTTAGTAGAACTAATTAGCTCAATCACAGCATGAGTTAATGCAACTGGATGGGCTTCAAACTGGAGCTACCTCACACCCATCTGTCTCAAAGAACAGGCAGAGGACTGAGCTCTGCCTGCATGTTGCCTTGCCTTTAGCCCCCAGCATAAATTGCCTTCAGCTTCACACTCCAGTTCGTAGTGTGAAACTAGAAGTGTGAAAATCTAAGTAGGCTGCAAAGATATGAAAGTCACTTGGTGTTGCTTAGGCAGAACAGAACTTGCTGTCCAGTAGACCACTTCCCTCTCTTTGTCTCAGATTAATTGAAAATACAAACTTTGTCCAGTCTCAAAACTGCATTGTACAGCCACTGACTATTTCTGTGCATAATTCCAAAATCTAGATGTGCTGTGAACTGAGAGACAGAACAGGTTTATTGCAAGCAGAGGACAACTGTAATGACTTGCCTTGAGCTACAGAAAAATTTCAGTGCATGTTAATGCATTAATTTGAGTGTCTGGCACTAAATCTAAACTAAGTATTTGTAACTGTACTAATGACTGGATAGCAGTTCTTCACTGAACTAATTATACTGCCAGGGGCTTTACTCTCAGGAGGGTCAAACAGAAGCCGTAAACACAACTAAAATGAGGAGAATAATCAGCTGCTGTTGTGGAAGAGAAGGAAAATCAAGAATCGCTGGTTCTTAGACCTAGAATTTTAGCTCTCTTGCTTACCTCAGGTTCTTTTTTATCCTCCTGGAAATATGTCATGGAAATAGAGCAAGGAGGAGGGGAGCAAGGGCAAAACAGACAACCTGACCTCCACAGAGGGCTGTAGGGTCCCACCACTTTGTGAATGTGGGAAGGGCTGACCATGCAGGGAATGTGCTGACTCTGTCTACAGTCCCTGGCCAATGTAATGTGGATCACTGGTATTGCCTTCACATTTGTCGAGGTCTCCAGGATAAGAGATCAGTAACTTCCTTCCCACAAGAAGTACAATACTCTCTGAACAACAGCTGCACTCATAAGTAGAAGTTATTTGAGATTTAATTGAGATTTGTAAAATTCTCTGGAGTCTTAAAACCATTAGTCCAGCTTATGCTAAAAAGTAATTGACAGCACTTTGCAAGCTCCAGTCAGGCTCTTCCTCCTCCTCCTCTTCCTCCTTCCTTGGGGCCATATCTCTGTGCAAACAGCAACATTTGCCATGGCTTGTGGTCCCACAAAGAGCAGCGAGGATGTCATTCAAACGGCCGTGTTGCTGCAACAAGCGACTCGCTGCAGCTGCGCAGCCCAGACCGCAGCTCCTCCGCAGGGGTTTTGTTTCCCTTCCTCCTCCTTCCCTTCCATGAGTAGCTGGGCTGCAATCTGAGACAAATAGTTGCACTGTGTCTGCTCGCTGCATGAGCCGAGGTGAGCTGGGGAATGGTGGCTGCCAGGTTCAGGATTGATGGCGTGTCGAAACCCCAGAGCAAGATATGTTGGCAGCAAAGTGATCCTCCGTGGGGAATCCAGCATAATATGCTTTCCAGATTTCTGGGCCAGCTTCCAGCTTCTCACTCCTATGTAAGCAACAGCTATCCCTCATGAGAGAGAAGAAGGGCCCTTGCACTTGCTGCTGCTGATTGCCCTAATAAATGTGTTTAACATATGTATGTTTATAAAGCAGCCATAGGGAAGCAATTTGACTACCTCTTTCACCATATATCTTCCTTCTGCCTGCCTGAGGGCTGGCATGATGCCAGCCTGAAGACAATGCAGCATAAACTTGACAGCCATCTATTCATGCATATGGTCAAACAGAACACTGCTCCTTTGAGATTACTCCTCCTATGCTAAGCATGCTGCCAAAGGAAATTACAGTACGCTTTCCATTTTATGATACAGATAATCAATGTTATAATATTCATGTTAACTCTGAATATTGGAAATTTTTTTTCTTGAGAGCAATTGAGCTATTGCAACTGTATGGAACACCATGGATCTGACTCAGTTCCTCTGACTGCTGTGCAAGCTCTCAAAAGGCTCATTTCAGAGTTACATTTCTCAGCATAACTCATCCTGGGTATTGCTATGTGCGACCAAATCTAAACTTCTCTGTCTTTTAAGCCGCTTTTGCCAAGGCTAATTGCAACTTCCCTCCTTCAAAGTCTATCAATTTGACCACGTTATGGCAACTGTCTGCACTGGGTATTGACCTCTGAATAACTCTCTGGTGAAATATTAACGGAAAAAAAGTATGTGTCTTAGATTAGTGGAAAGTGAGTTATTGCCTTGAAACTGGCTGATGACGGGTTTTTTCCTTGGAGTTTAGGGTGCCCTGACTAAGGAATTTAGGCATACCCTAGCTATAGTGATTAAAATGTACAGCCTGTGCTACAGTCACCACAGAGACGCAGACATCTCCAAAGGCTGAATCATACCTCTTTAGGTACCAGTTTAAACAGATAGGATGAAATATCTTCTGGGAGGAAACTTTCTCCATTGACTGTGGAACAGCTAACACTGGAGTCCTGTGTTTTAGACAGATAAAATTGGTTGAGACTAATTCAGCCCTAGAGCTGTACTAAATTTATAAGAGTAGTCTAAATTTAGCAGATCTTGATAAACCCTACTCACAAAGAATATTTCCATTCTTCACCTTAGGAGCTCTTGGGGTTACCCTACAGGTAGCCCCAGGGTTGAGTAATGAGGCTGCATTTTGAGAAAGCAGTCTAAGATGAGCCTACTTTAAAGAATTAGTTGCTTGGGCCTGCTTGCTGCTGTTACACTAATTTATCATATTCCTGTAAAGTAGCAATGGCATTGTATTGGAAAACAGCCCTACCAAGTATGTGACTGGGATGTGTGACTGAAAAATAAAGAAAACCAAAATCAAAGCTGGAAACTTGATCTTGGATCATATTATGTGGACACTGAGAGATTTGTGCACTTTCATAGCCAAGAAAAGGTGACAACAAGAACACATTAAAAAGATCTTCAAGTATGAAATAGCTTTTTTCCCCTCTGGTACGTGAGTTAAATTCTGAGCTCCTCTCCTGAATTAATACTGTGGTGTTTTTAGGACCAACTGTGCTGTATGTGAATTAAGATACTGTTTTCTTAAAATTCTTTTAAGGGAAAGGACATCTATAAAATAAGTCTGTCTCTCTAGGTATGCACTATCAACAAATGGGTGCTCAGACTGCAAAGTCAGAGGGAGATGTCTATATGCTTTGAGGTATGACTGGCCAGTTGGATTTATCCAAGGAGCATTTATCTTACTTTTCTCTGTTTCTCTGCCTTCTTGTTCTATGTTTTCAAGAAGTCTTGCATTCAACACCTATGATGAAGGATATATTTTTTTTTTTACCCTGGATTTTCAAGTTAAATTTAGAATCATTCCCTTCCTCTTCAATGTACATGGGGTTGTAGAAGTTCCTACAGAACAGTTGATTGACTTTTGGAATACTTAGAAAAATGACATTTAGTGAAATGAGGAAGCTATTATAGGTTAGACATCCAGATCTATTCTGTTGTTCAAATCCCTACAGAGAACAAAATAATGGAGAAGAAAATAATAGATATTTAAATTTTGTCTTCAGTTTTGGTCATTCAATACTAAAGTCTGGAAAGTGTCCTATCGCTTTCCATGCTATGTCACAAATTGTGTGGAGGTGTTGACAGGAATGAAAAGTCATGGAAAAGTCAGAACACACACGTAGAAATTATTTAAAATGTTCTTGCTATTTTCAGAAAGAAAAGTATTATCTTAAGTGAGGGAGTTTGCAAATACATATTTAGAGGTCTTATAGTTAATAAGAATTGCTAGGCATATTTTTGCTTCTTAGAAAAAGAAACAATTTCTGGAGATGCTGTCAAACAATATATTTTTAAATAGTACACATCCTTGTTATCTATATTAAGTGAATGCTCAAGCAATAGGGGTTTGAATAGAACTACATTACACTGAAGCATTTTTACATAGTTCTAAAAGTGACACTGTGCACACCTCCGGTTAATCACCAAAAGCACAAAACAGAGTATGAGCTTTTGGATTATGAATATAGTTTCTCCATACCTAATGTACACTTCCTTTGTTTTCTGGACCAATGTGTTTTATGGGAATAACAAAAAATAATTGACTATTGCTACAAATTTGTAAATGAATAGATTATTAAAATATTTTATTGTATAAATACCCTTCATTATTTACAGAGTTCCCTTGCAAATCTTGAAAATTTGTTTGCATTTACTGTTTAATAACAAGTAGTTTCACTCAGTGTTGTGGTTTAATCCCAGCCCCACACAGCCATTCCCTCCCTCTCTTCTCTCCAATGGGATGGGGGAGAGAACTGGAAGGGTAAAAGTGAGAAAATCCTGGGTTGGGAGTAAAGACAATTTAACAGGTAAAGCAAAATCTGTGCACACAAGCAAAATAAAATATGGAATTCATTCACTGTTTCCCATGGGCAGGCAGGTGTTCAGCCATGCTCAGTAAAGCCAGGCTCCATCACATGTAATGGTGACTTGGGTTGACAAACACCCACGTTCTGAACACCACACACACCTTCCTCCCGCTTCCCCCAGCTTTATACAGTGACCACGAAGCCATGTGCCTTGGGATACCCCTTTGGCCAGCTGGGATCAGCGGTCCCAGCTGTGTCCCTTCCCAGCCACTTGTGTACCCCCGGCCTCCTCAGTGGTGGGGTGCAGTGAGAGGCAGCACTCAGTGTAACTCAGGAGTAGTGTAGCTCACTGGGTAGTACAGACCCAAAGCACAGCCCCCATATCAGCTGCTGTGATGAAAATTAGCACTACCCCAGCCAAAACCAGCAGGCTGTGTTACTCCAGCAAAGCTGTGCTGAGAAGTGATGTGTACTCTGCAAACCAACATCTTCATCTCTCAGAGAAAGCCACCCTCCTGTTTACTAACTCAGTGTCCTGAATATATACTAAGAATTTTGCTGACATACACACATATGTACATACACATATATATATAGTGATGATACCTGAAATTTGACAGAACTGTTTAAAAATCTGAATTGGAAATGAAGAAAAGTGTTTGCTTTTAAAGAAAAATTGACACACAGAGATGTGAATGTAAATCAGACTAGATTGCAAGAAAATTAATGAGATAATCCATAATGTACTTTACCTTGAATGAGGGGCCATTTCTTTTGGACAACCCAGTCTTAAGTAATGTTTGCAAAGTATTCATCAGTGACACAAAACTAACTTGAATCTTGAAATCAGCTCCTTGCCCCAATGACACTGTATAAGTGGTGAAGTAACTAATAAAAAGCAAGAAATAGGAACCCCCTCCTATTTATAGCCGTTATTAATGGAAAAATCTGTTTCTGTTTAAGTAGCTTTCACTGCATATTGTATGTTAAACAAAGCAAGACAATTTTTCCACATTCAGAAATCTTTTACCTCTGGGAAAACCTTCATAAATTGCCAGGTTTTCTACTGTTTTTTTTCTTTGAGAATATGAGAGATATTTTCCATATTTGTCAAAACTGTCTGTAATATTTTTACTGTGTTTTTTACTGTAACACTTGGCTATATATTTGCCATAGAAAGATTCTTGACCTTGGGATAACACTCGAAGGTCTAATATAACAATGTCCTGAAGGCACTCAGTCATATGATTCTGCAGAGGTCTTAATTCCAAGCCCAAATTCCGGTTGGTTTTTTTTTTTTAATCTTTTGGAAACATGAAGATTGTCTGCTATGAATTATTTTCTTTATGCACCATTGCAACCTATGGTTATTTTAAAAGACATGATATTTTTATTTTAGTGCAAACCTAAAATTCACGGACTTTCCAATTTAAAAGTGATGACTAATTAAACAAGTATGACTGTTATAAGCTATTCCACTTTCTAGATGATCTAGTGTATTGCACAGGAAAAGAAGTTATGAAGTTGTCTACACCTTGAGGACAAAGCAGACATTTGCAGAAGGATTAGAAGATTTCAAGTGCTGTCCAAAATGTGTTTCACTACACACTACACTACACTACACATCTTGAAGACTTGCTGGCTCCTTTGAAAACTAGTGGAAGGAACCTTGCTAGACTGGCATTTCTGCAAAATGGGTGCACCGGGGATGATTTCTGTGATAACCTGTTAATGAAAAGCCTGTAACTTATAATCTTGTACCATGAAGGGCCTCATACTGAAAGGGAGAAAAATGAACAAGTAAAACTCTGCTGTTGAACAGTCACAGACGGAGCAGTTTGGAATGTTAAAAGCAGTTTCTTCACTATTTTATACTCAGAACTAACAAATGGCAGCACGGCAAAGCGTAGATGTTAAACAAATGAATTACTTCTGGCATTCCAAAATTCTGATATCTGTAACTTACATTTGGGTTCTGTATGGTTGGTTGGTTTTGTTTATTGATTGGTGGGTTTTTGTTTGATCTTGTTGTGAGGATTTTTGTGGGTTTTTTCTTCCCGCCCCCCCCAAAAAAAAAAACCAGAAAAGAATTGTATCAATGTCTTACAATGTAAGATTTTACTCTTGTGCAAAAAGCTGCTTTGCTTTTTCAAAATTATATATAGCAGAGTAGACACAGTGGGTTTCAGTTTGCTTACATTTGTGCTAAATTGAAAATCCTCTTTCACTTACTATGGAGAAGGGAATGAATTTAGTGTGCTCTTGTATTTCCCCAAAGGAATAACTAATTTGCAAAGATACTGAAAAAAAAAAGAGAGGAAAAATATTATCTATTTTATATTTCCCCTTTAGTCTTCATTGCTTTCTGAATCCATGATATTAATATAAACTGACAGGTGAAAGTTCATGCAGAAATTGAAGTAGACAGGGAGTGGAAACTAAGGGGAGGTGATTCTTAAATTTACTAGGAATTATGGGCATTTGTCATTTTAGCTAGGATTTTGGTATGTGTTTTAAAGGTGATGTATTGGGGAACTCATTTGATGAAAAGGTATGAAAACAGAGACTATTTCAGCTGTTACATAAACCACGATATGTCTCAAATAGTTCATAAAAAAAAGTTGTCAGCAGAATCACAGCCAATGACATCTAGAATACAATAGTATCATGCTTGAACATTTTAAATTAGATGAATACTAACCTTCAGCTCTAATGTTTTCTTTAGTGTCTTAGAACAGCCATAAAATAAGGAGACTTGTTTTTCATGAAAAGATAAATGAATCATGCTTTTTGCCTGTGTGGGTCCTTGTTTTGGAGTCAATTACAACAAAACTTATCCTGCCCTATCCTGTTCAAGACTAACTCAGCCTTCCTAAACAAAAATTAGTCAAGTTCTCTTTGGATGAAGCATATTGGCATTACACATGTCATGTGACATTGCAGGAAATAATGTGACACCTTAAGAGAAAAAAAAGAAACGGAAAGCGCTATGCTTAGGTATTAATTCATAGTATAGCTATGATCATTTCTGTTTCTCCAGCATAAAAACCAATTCTGTCAGGCTCATGTTTTATCACACGTGTTCTGAGTTTGTTTCTGATTGGTTTATCCAACCACTACTGATGGATCTCATTGCATTTGCTGGGTACTGAGTTAGGCTGGTGATGACCACGTGGCTGACAGACTTTCCTTAAAATACTTAGTTTTTAAATTGAATGATACAACTTTTTTCCCCCCTCACCTTTCCTGATTCAAGCCTGTTTCAAAAAATGGTAATTCCAGAAGAGCAAGGAGTGTTTGTGTGCAAAGAAGTCACAGTTCAATGTAGGGAATGTCAAATGTGTTGGCAGAATGAGTAAATATGGATTTACATAGCTTGCACGGTGAAATACAGGCTTCAAGGCAGAAAATTCTGAAGGCATCTCTATACAGGCTTGGTCTTCATTTCTAAACAAAATGTGCATCTTGTAGAAAATATTTTAAAGTAATAGTTTAAAATGCTCAATTGGCTGGAATATATGAGATTAATCAGACATTTCTAGGAAACATAAATTATTTCTATGAAAGCCTTCTGTTTTATTTTTTATTTTAACTATACCCCAGATTTGATGAGACTGTCAAAAATTGGCCATATAAGTAAAATAATTGGCAAAATTTAAAAAGGGGAAAGTAATCCTGTAATAGAAACAGAATTTCTTCTTTAAGCCCCATGTATTAAGTGATTCTAAGGTTCACATTTCTCTAATCCCCTCTCTTTTTCTGCATTTAAATATTTTTTAATTGATGAAATATAACTTCAGTTACACTAAATATTTCTTTCTCTCAGTGTTTCATCTCTTCATATCGGAGGAAGGGGGGTGAGGAACAAGAAAAAATATATGAATGATGTAGAAAGATAAACCAATCAGCAGCCCCTAGAGTGTTCTCATGGCATCCACATTTTATTCAGTTATCTTTTTATTTTCTAAAAAAAGCCTTTTCACTGGAATAGCTGCCTATGTGCCTTTCACAGGCAAATGGCCTTGTAGCCAACACACAAAAGCCTAATCACGTTTCTCCTCTTGTTCTTTAGTGAGGTCTTAAGTTGAGATAAATATGATCTGTGGCAGATGGCTGTACAGCTAACGAAGCCCAGGTCAGTGTGGGACCGAGTGAGAACTGCCACCAGACAAGGTCAGGAGCCTGGCCCCAGTTCTGCTAATAGCAGCAGCGAGCTCTGCTGCTGTTCTGGCACAGTGGCAAAACTCAGCCTTCAGCTCAGGCACATATGCTGGGAAGAGCTTTCTTCACCTGAGCTCTTTTAATAACCCTCCATCACTATGAAATATCTGACCACTGGGGACTTGCCTGGCAAGTCTAACAAATTAGGGCTGCCTTTACAAATAAACAGCTATGCCTGCCAGTGATTTCCATCTGCCCAGCACTGCCAGGTTCATTATGAGCATCAGGAGATGGAGTTAAACAGATGGCAGGAAATGTGCTTGGCCCTTGCACTCAGGAGAAGAGGACAAGAGGCAATTGCTTTGCATAACATCCCTTTCCCTTCATTACTTCACATTATAATATGTAAATAGTCACCCCAGGAGGAATTTAAAAAGCACTTAGCATTGAAATATAAGGGTGCTACATGGAGAGAGAGAGAAAGGAAGGGATGAAGTTTCAGCTGTTTGCAAACCAGAGTTTGCTTCCCAGCCCCCTCCATCCCCAAAGAGGTTTGAAAGGCTGCTTTTATTTCTGACACACTAAATACAACTACTTCTGAGCGTGTCTCTCTCATTCTCTCTCCCTGGCTGTCTCCAAAGGCTGCAGGAAGCTGTCAGGCAGGCAGCTCGCAGGAAGGCCTGTATGTGTGTGTGAGTGCATGGCATCAGCCAGCCAGGCTCTGCTCAAAGCCCTTCTGCTTCTTTTTTGTTGTTTTGAGTTGACATTGGAAATGCAGCAGCCCTGCAAACTGGTAGGGTGACATCACTAAACACTGCCCTGCACAGGAGTAAGGAAAATCATGCCATTTTCATACCATTAACATCGTTGAATCAAAGTGGGGACACAAATAAAATTGCATGGGACCTAAATCTCAAAGTAGGACACTTATTTCTATACTGTGCCCTGCCACAGAACTATTAGAGGATGCTAGTTATTTCACTTTCTGCTTCTGAGTCTAAACAAAGACAAACATAACTTAGAAACAGTTGAAATCATTGGACATGAGGATTTTGGTGGATGTTAGGCTGTCTGAACATGGATCCAAAACTTCTGGAAGAATAGCAGTATTTTTTATCCATTACTATTATGCTTAGTATCTGAGAACCTCATCTCAGCTGAAGCCTGCAATTGCTGCTATAAAACAAAGAACAAAAAAGGAAGGAGCGAAAGAAAGCTGACACACAAAAGGGGTAAAACAGCCTGGCTTCAGTGGATGGATATCAGTATGAATCTGATCATCTGACCCACTAAATTATATCTCTTCATCACATATTTAAGGAATAGATTACATAAAAAAAACCAACCACTAAGACAAGATACAGTGGCAATAGTCTGTCAAACAAGATTTTCCTCTTCACTGAAGCATCTGGAGTTCACATAACAACTGGAAGATACTTGATATTCAGTGGCGTTTAGACAGTTAAAAATATAATCTGGTCAGCTTCTTAGAGGAAGGGCCCTGTAGAGTAATCTCCTCAGGTCCAAGATAGGTCCAAGTCATATTTTGAATGCTGTACGAATACAGGAGGGCAAGGTCTGTGAATTTGGTGCATGTAAACACACAAATCAGGAGGGTACCAAGTAACAGCTGCCAGCACACTTTCTCCAAAAGGGAATTATATACCTCAGCTAAAAGCCCTGTAGTAGCAGTCTGGTGCCCCCTCTGCTCCAGCTGAGAGCAGATGTTCAGAGGCCAGCAAGGAGAGACGTATTTTAACAGGATTGTGAGAAAAACTCTCACTTACAGAAGAAAATGAAAAATGTTTCACATTTGCCAACTTTCTGGGTCTTGATGGTAGACTGCTAGATTTCAGGATGGCTAGCAGCCCGGGCTACCAGATGCTCAAAAATCCCAGACAAAACCCATGGTGTCTACAAAGAACAGCTCTTCTGCACACCAAGGACAAAGCTGTTCTGCCTTGCACAGTCCAGACTTGTCTGTGATACAGCAGGCTTGTCACGTACGTGCGGATCTACTGAGCATCTATGATATGTCCAAAAATGAGACTCATAAAACCTACTGCCTGTGGACCTGCCAATTTTGACAGGTCTGAGTCTGGAAGCTGCATACAAAGTGAAAGGGTTCCTCAGTGCTTGTAGTGGCAGGAGGTGGTACATCCAAACTTTAAGGCTCAAATCTTCCATGACTTCTTCCTAACAAAATTCATAAAACAAGAATTTTTTCCCCTTGATCATCTTTATCACCTTAAATAAAACCAACTCCACATCCTGTCATGAAAACACAGTGTCAGTGTATTTTCCACAGCACTTTTCTCCCCTTCTTCTTGGTTTCTCCTCTCACTATCCATTGTCCACTTCTGGCTCAAAGAATTAATCAAACTGAGTTTCTGTATTTAATAGGTATGTTTACTATTTTCTTTTTGCTGGCCTGAATATTTTGTTCTACCCTTTTATTTGTAAGAATTTAACTTGTATTTTACTGTCTTTTACCAAACCCTGTCTCCAGCTTTTGAAGCATTTCTGCCCAACGGCTCAGGCGCCCTGCACACCACTGCTATTAAGAACAGTAGTGAATCCTTTCACATCTTCCTCCTTGCACGGTTAGATGTGGTTTCTGGGAGTCTCTTATCCCGCACAGGAATTGCCTCCACACAATATACAGGGATCAATTGATATTCTTGCTTCTAATTAGTGTAAGATTTCTTTGGACCTTCTAGGCCACTCTTTTACACAGTCTAGCATCCTGATTAATTTTGGCATATGCTGCTCCCCTTGTCAAACCCAATTATACTGTAGGCACTCTTACTTAGGGGTTTGACAGCAGTTCATAAAGCAATTTTTATTTGGAATGAGAGTGGTCTGAGATTAGACTCTCTCTTTTCCTCTGCTCCAGTTTGGAGATGGTGATTGCTTTCCTGCAGCTGCTTTTAGTGCATATTTTTTTGTTATTCTTCTGGCAATACATTGGTGCATGGAGTTATTGGATTTCAGGCTGAAGTGAAAAGGAGTATCTGCACTTATTCTTCAGCCATCCCAGGGGCGTGCTCTGGGTGTGTGATCCTTGACAGGGAAGCTGGGAAGTGAGGATATCACCAAAGAAACTACTCTTGGCCTTAGTACATTGCACTAGTGTTCACTCCTTCCCCTAAAGATCTGCAGCTTTTCCTCTTTAATTAACAAAAAATGTCTTATTCAGCTGAGCCAGGCTCCGAAAGTGCCTGTACCTATCATTTCAAAGTGAGATCTAACTGAAATGGTAATGTGGCTGCTACTTGCTTTCCGTGCCATTGCTCTGTGCACCTTTGCCCACCTGCCTCCAGTGCCATCTTGTATCTTGTCTGCATCCTGTGCTGAAAGGTAGACAGACACACAGAGAGAAAGACACAGACAGAGAAAGTGGATGAGACCTGGTATATAGATATGAAGAGACTGCTTAAAACCTTGAGAGTGCATCAATCAGACATGCAAAAACACTGTGTAAAGTTTCAACCAAAGAGAACCCCCCAATGAAGCTCCAATAAGTCAGGCTCAATTAAACACTATATATATATGTATATATATATATATAATATTTTCCGCAATGGTCTCTTTTATAAACAAAAGGTAAGGGTTCCCCCAAGTGCTATATCCTTATACAGCATCTCCAGTTACCAAAGTTTATTTAGTTTTTGAACTAGTAAATAATCCAGTATATTTTTGCAGACACTGGGGTTTTTTTGCTGGTTGCAAGGGAATTTTTTGCTTCAAGGGTCATTTTTTGCTTCAGACAGAAAGTTACTGGTTTACCTTTACCAAGGTATCAGGAAGCTGTGGGATCACCTGAACTGTCTTTGCCCTGCTATTGTCTCTGCAACATCTCCCATTGCAACACCTCAATCAAAGGATCTTACAGCAAAGTCCTTTATCTGTATTGTCTCAGGCTTTATTTTTATTTCACATTAGGAATTCAATGAGGAAAATTAAGGAAACAAAGGTTTGAAGAAGGGATCAGAACACATATAACCCTTCCTGAAATGAAAAAAGTCTTGCAAGGTTAAGCAGGATTTTAAAATTCTGAAACCACCCTAGACTTTCTAGTTAAAAATAAACTTGCATTTAAACAACACTTAAATTGTATGTAACTGGAAGTGGCAATATTTATTCACATGAAGCTATTTAGTATAGGTATTTTACATTAACTGTGGGCATTGCAGTTTGTTTATATAAAAATTTTTAAAAATATAAACCATGGTTCTTAGTCCTAGAGAGGCAGGAGCCATATTTTTTTTTTATTTTGCCTTGTTCTGCAGCTTTGTGGCGCATGTCAACATTGTCCCTCATTCCTTGTCATTAGCAGGCTAAAACACCTTCTATTTCCTGGGATTAGACACTCCAGAGAGAAGAGGTTTTGCTGTATCCCGCTCTGTCTGCTGAGACAGCTGTAATGGCTACGTGCACCTGTGGCACAATAGCCACCAGCAGCCAGCTAGGATTGTTTATTGCTAATGAGGCATATAATTGCTGCAGTTAATCCAGCTTCTGAGGTTACTAGGTAAAGGGAAGAAAACTGCGGTGAAACTGGATAAGGTTACAGAGTGAGCAGAGTGTCTCCAGCATTTAATGTATCTCTAACAAGGCAGTTAGTGTTAGATCTCGACTGATTGTTAAAGAGCACTTACTGATGTTAATAACCATAATAATCAACTATAACTGGCATAAATTAATTCGGCATTACAATACAGAAGTAATAAAATGGGTAATCATTATGCTCCTTAAATTATATTAATGTGCACATTCAACCATATCAAATGGTTTAACTGTTCACCAATATAGCAATAGTAAATTAATTTGGAAGAAATGCAATGCAGCAAACAAACCTTAATTGCCATTTAATAAGTATGGTAATTTCTATTTAATTTGGCTACACTGTCCTGTTGAAAGGGAAAAAGCTATAGTATGTAGAGTTAGGAAAAAATATGTTTAAGTGGTTCAACACGACTAATTGAAAGAAAGCTTTACAGTTCTGTGGTCTCATTTCTCTGTGTCTGGTTCTTTCTGTACTACAGTCTCCTCTGGCCCTCCAAAGCCTTCCATGCTCCAGATTTGCCTTTGATATTGATCCAGCCAACAAGAAGCTGGCTGTGAGTCCCCAAATGTCTCAGTACAATATTGACAGAGTGTGCCCAAGTGTTTTATTAACAGATTAAGGGGCAGGAGAAAATACAGACATATCCTCTGCATCCCCTCAACCCAGAAACCTCAAAACAGCAGTACGAGTCTCTTTAAGAAGCTGCTTTGGAAAGAGGTTAAATTTTTTTGTAAAGCTAAATGTCTGTGATACCAAAGGTCAAGGTAAATAGAAAATGGATTTCAGACTTCACTAAATGCTGAAGCTGCAACACAATTCTTTTAAAGCTTTGCTGCTGTGCAAATAAACCAGAGGCAGGGAGATATTAATTAAACAGCCAAAGTAAAGAATCTACAGCTGCTCCTGCTGAAGTCCCACAAGGGCCCCGGATGCTGCTAAGCTTTTGTATCAGTAAATACAAAGGTTCCCCTTTCAAATCCATGTATTTCAGCTAAAGGTTAATTCTTTGCTTGTGTATTTCAGTCAAGGTGTAGGTGGCAATTCTTTGTACTTTTATTGTATTTTGTTTTTGAAATGTCACGTTTCACAAATCACCATAACACTGTTTAGGCTCTCTCTCCACATTTCAGTGTTTGTATGTCAGTGGAGGAATCAGTTGTTACAGAGAAGAAAGGTGTTTAAGATAAGCAGCAGTAAAGGACAAATCAGCTGAAAGCTTGGAGCACAGATCTGTGGATGGGGAGAGAGGGGCAAAATTCTGAACTTTCTGTCTCTCTGGACCTGACACCAGTATAAAACCTGGGATCCACCTGAACTCTGAATTGATTGCAGCAATAAATGCAACCTCTTTGCAGTAATTTGGTATCAGCCCATTAAAAAGGTGTAAAGGAAACTATAGACCTGCCATATGCATTTTCAAAAAGATCAGAGGAAACCATCTCTTATTTCCACTACTGTTTTCAACCAGCTGGAAAAGATGTTTTGAAATGTCTTTGTGCACAGAGTTCGTCAAATTTCTCCTTGGTTGTGGCTGTGTTGCTTTCTGCTGCTAACCCAGCAGATGCTTATGAAGTTTGAAGCAGCTAATTGTAACTGGTTTGGAAGCTAAAAACCAGCCACTTGACAACGTGTTTTAACAGTCAGGTATAGTTATTCCTCTGGGCTTTCTCCAGGAATGAAAATCAGAGGGAATTCTCTTTCAGTCAACAGGACGAGCTGAACAATCAGCCATGTCTCCTGGGGGAAAGGTGGAGGGAAATATATATAAAAAATCAGTCAGTTCTGGAGACAGTTAATCTGCCTATTTTCAACTGGGGAATTAGAAAGCTGGAATTGTCATTATGTTGTCATTTTATACGTTCAATAAAATACGTCTTAATTCCCAGGGCAAGAATCAGCATTCTCACTGGGTTCTTTCGTTAGGTAGACCTGCCCTTTTTGAGTTGAATTGGACTTTTTCTTTAGAAAAATAGCGGCATTAAACATTTTAGCATTAAAATGAGTTCATACTACTTCTGGTAGGAAAAATAATTCTAGTACTCTGCTTTTAAATCTCTCATAGTTATTTTGCCTGATGTCAAATGCAAGCACAGCTGCAGTGGAGGAGTACTTGTTTCTCTTCCTGATTGTCTGAGCCTATCCATAAACACTGGACCAGGACATACAGATGTATGCAATGTCGTCAGTGTGGCAAATCTGTTTTATGCTGAACTTTTTTCTGTTCTAGGCACCTTGTGCTGGGTCATAGGAAAGGAAGTGGGGCCTCCCCGTTGTGATTCACTGTGGGAGTGTTCTCACACACCTGGCATACAGCACTTGCTAGGGTTGTCTCTGGTTTTTTTGGTGCCTGAGCGTGAGAGGAGCTACCCCATTGTTCTACATTATCATATGAATTTTTCCTTTCAAATCATCCTTCAAAATGACTGAGTGCTTCTCTGAGAGGCAGAGCCAGGATTGTCCTTGAGAAGTTATCATACTAAACTGTATCAGAAGGTTCAGCAAACAAAAATATGGAGAGACTCATAGTTACTGTTAGTCACAAATAATTTCTTTTTTATTAGCCAGGGTAGAAGAAATGACTATTTCCAAGAAGTGCCTTGTAGCTAGAGGTATTTGCCCCCTCATTTATACTTAGGCTGGATCTTTAGCCTGGTGTGTATCATAAATGTACATACCTAACAATCCATACCAAAATGTATCGACAAAGAATTTCTTGAAGTTTGACTAGTTCGAAACTGCTGAACTTCTTTAACATGAATCAGGCAAAATGGAAGGAGAAGCAGAAAGTAAAGGAGGGCAGCGGTGTGACAGAGGAGTGTTTCGTGTGACGTCATCCCTTGGCGGATGACGTCACGCCGCCCGTCGCGCGCCTGGCGCTATCGGCGGGTGTTTAGCGCCATCTGGTGGCTGCGGCGCGGCACCGACTCTGGCGGCACGGTCCGTGCGCGGCTGCGGCAGGATCCGCGGGAGGGGGGAGATCACCGCATCCTTGCGACAGGAGCCGTAAAAACACCTCTCTTGTCACTTGTGCAGCCCTTTTTTTCTGGTTTTTTTTTGTGTGTTTTGTTTGTTTGTTTGTTTTTGGTTTTTTTTGTGTTGAGTATAGCGCTTGATTCCGCCTTATCCACACACTTTGAAACGTGGTTCTGTCCTGAACTCTGCTTTTCTCTGTAGGTAACGTCAAAAAAATCCCTGTAAAATAGTGCATTTCAGATACTATACTCTTATGTACTGTGAAGAAATAGGCTCAAAATAAAACCTGTTATTTTTTTAGAAATGACTAGGGAGGACATGAGATTCTGACAAGTAATTGAATAAATCATTAATGGCAAAAATGACTTTTTGGTTTTTTTTTTCAGCACCTAATATAAACACCATCGTTTGACCCACACCAAAGAAGTCTGTTTCTCTTTGTCACCATTACTCTACAGATTCTAAATTTTTTTCCCCACTATTATTGGACTACTTTTCTCAGAAAATATTCCATATTTACATGGGAGCTATTAAGTGACTTTAAGAGCAAGAGGAATCTGTAGTAGAGATCAGCTGAGTTAAAACTCTCTTTCTATGCTTAGGCAACCAATTTCTGTGACAGAAGCAGAACAGCCCCTGCCTACACTGGGCACCTCCTGAAGAGGTTTTGTGGACAAATATCTGTGGTCACCATTGGCACTTGTGTAGTATGAGCATTTGCCCAGCTGTCTTAAAGGGCTGCACTCTTTAAGACCTGGCAAAACCTATGCTGCAAGGAAGTAAATGGATTGTGGATACAGCAGATTTTGTTATCTTGTTGCTTCTTCCTAAAATGTGAGGTGCACAGGATTAAACCTTGTGGCTAGGAGCCAGTGGTGGGGAGCAATAAGCATATTTATGGTATGATGAAGCATGTTTGAAAACTAAAGATTAAGAGGTGATTAGTCCTTGTTTGTAGTAGATTTTCACTGCTTTTCCCCTCAGCATTTGGGCATTGTCACAGCTGCTGATTCAGAGGGATTACACTGGTAACATTCCAATAAACACTGAGCACTACTAACAGTTTATAGAGTTGTTTCCTCTGCTGTTTCCTGAGAAAAATAATTCCCTAATCAATACAGTTAATTCCCTGTAACAGTTGGGCTGTAACTACCTTGGCAGAGTTTTAAGTACTTTGATATAGTAGTTCTACATCATGCCACACAGAGGTAAGCAGGCAAGGTAAAATTCTGGGGCTATTTTGCTTCATATGTCCGTCTTGAAATTAAAGTCAGAAGTTAGTATCATAAAACAAACATAAGTGACAAAATCATCCTTCACATCCTATAGAAGCTGAAGACAGAGGCTGACAAAAGTTTGGCAACTAGATTTTTTTTTTTTTAGCTTGTTCTGTTTTGATATTTGCTCCCTTCTCCTGTGTACCAGACAGTGTTTTCCTCATTTCAGTTTCGATGAAAAATAATTTTGCTTTTGGATCGAACAATGTGTTTTTATTTTTTTATTCACAGAGAACCAAAATCCCCAGTGGAAATATTTGCAAGGAGTATCTGGTAGTAATCATATCAGTCTAGCCTTATTTTTAAAAGCACTCAATTATTCTCTTTACTGTAGTTGCTACATCTCAGTCTTATAGCAACAGAAGGCCTCGTTGGCCCTAACTCAAAACTTAATACACTTCTGTGCAAAAACTCACAAGAATTCATAAGGCCCTCTATGTCCTAACATGTTCTCTATGGCAAAACAAACTCGGAACTAGGTGGTGCTGAGCATGTTAGGCCCTTTTTCTCTCTCTTAGAGACTCTTACCTGCGAAATTTTTAAAATTTCCTTTTATATCTCCTACCTTTCCATACGTTTTGCACAATATTAAAGCAGAACAAAAGCTTGTGACAAATCCCAGAAGTCTGTGATTTTGTATTGCATGTACAGCACAGAACTACAGTTCTGTAAATAAATACAGTGTCTACCCCTAGACAGTGTTTCAAACACTATATTTAAATCTGTAGGGAGTGATTGAGTGAAAAACTACATCAAAATTATTTCAGTCATTTCCACTTAGAGTACTAGCAAATTTCATCAGGAAAACCAATACAAACAAACCTAAAAGGAACTCTTTTACAGTGCTTATCATGGAATTAAATTTCTTTCTATCGTATGTGAGCATTCAGTTTTTCCTAGTTTTTATTTCTGATTGCAAAACAGGAAAGCATGTAAGTAGATTATCTGCAAAAATGGTGCAATATGCAAAATTTCTACTTAGTGTAACCTGATTGCCTACACGGCAAACCACAGAAAGATGATCTTCATGAGTTCTTTAAACTTATTATTTTCTAACTGACACTATGAAAAAAAAAAAACCCCTTTCTTCCTTAATCTATAGGAAGATGACCTTTGCCCCTCTACTCTTCTCTCAGGAGACCTCACCTGGAGTGTCCAGCTCTGGAGACCTCAGTACAGGAAGGCCATCAACCTTCTGGAGAGAGTCTAGAGAAGGGCCACAAAGACTATAAGAGGGGTGGAACACCTCTCCTATAAGGAAAGGCTGAGAGTGTTGGGGATTGTTCAGCCTGGACAAGAGAAGGATTCAGGAAGACCTTATAGCACCTTCCAGTCCCTACAGGAGAGTTGGAGAGGGACTTTTTGCAAGGCCACGTGGTGATAGAACAGGGGGGAATGGCTTTAAACTGAAAGAGGGAAGAGTTAGATCAGATAAGTCTTTTACAATGAAGGTGATAAAATACTGGAGCAAGTTGCCCAGAGAAGCTCTGGATGCCCCATCCCTGGAAGGATTCAAGGTCAAATTGGATGGGGAGCTGACAATCTGATCTAGTTGAACATGTCTCTGCCCATGGCGGGGAGGTTGGACTAGATGACCTTTAAAAGGTCCCTTCCAATTCAAAATCTCTATGATTTTATAAGTCTATTGATCTTGGATTTAAAGTGGGAAATCCTATATTTCCTAAATATTTCTTATGTAATATTAAAGCTGAAGCTCTAAGCCTAGAATTCTCCTATAGTCAAAAAACGACTGATGCCAAATTATATCTGAGGATATTTCTGTTAAATCTAGCACACCTCAGGTGTGAACTTTTAGATAACTAATGTAAGACCTCTTCTGAAATGCTCCCTGGGCAGTCCTCTCTTCCGCAAATAATTTTAAATACTTCAGAATTAAGGCTCAAAGAATAGGGAATAGGCTTTGAAAGCCAAACTGTTCCCTGTAAATGCACAGCTATCCACAGAGGGTAAGGCCCAAAACATTTGCATTGACATGTAGATGTAGATGTCCGAGGAACAGCAGGAATGGTCATGCTTGGAAGCATTAAACATCCAGTTTGTCACTTCATGTTATTTCCTCTCTACCAATCAAAGCAATTAGGAAAAAGAAAAAAATTGGAGATTTTGTAGGTGAGACACAAAATGTAAAAGAGACAGTCTACCCTCGGGTTTATCAGGATAGGTTTGTACAAAATGATGTCTCTCTTGAGACGTGTTCCTCTTAGAGTTTGAAGAGCTTCTCCAAGAGAGTCCATTATCTATCACAACAGCATCTTTAAGTTCGTGCACTTACTAAGAGTGGTTCCAGTCTGAGACTCACGACTCTGATTCCTTTTTGTTGTCATGTGATGGACAATATGAGTGACCTGCAGTGCAATGGTGCTAAGCTGTAAGCCAAGACCATCTTTGCAGGACAGAGACAAAAACAGAATCCTACTACTACTCAACATGCTGAGGAGAAATCACAGGTCTTTGTCATCTCCTCCAGCACTCCTCAGTCTGTAAGCTATCTTGTCACCCTGTGACCTGTTACATCAAAGCAAGATGTAACAAAGCAAGACATTTTGTGTCGGAGAAAATTAATCCTGGCCACTCTTTTGCCAAGGTAGGTTCACGTTACTCATCTCAGAAAAAATCCTAGCATGCCTAATAAACCTGTTAGGTGACACTCTTTGTACTGAACTGGCCACAGCTCAAAAGCACTCACTGGTGCAATCTACCTGCTTCTTTCCTGGGCTGATTTCCAGCCCTTCTTGCTAGCACTTTTTCAGGTAGCCTTAATGCTCCAGGCTGCAGGATAGGACATGTTTACTGAACATACGTGCTAAGAAAGCATTTTAGGACCTAGCAGAGTTTAAGACAAGTTTTGAGAGCTGAGAAGTTTTGTATGAGGATATTTAGCTTTCAATAATCCTCAAGAAAATGTTTCTGTGTTTGCTTAGTCTGGTGTTGTTCCCAACATATTAGTATGTTCAGAAGAGTCTCTCTGGGAAGCCATCTGGTATGTTATAGCACAGTATGTACTATCTTTCTTGTTGCCAAATACATGCATTCAATTAATGATAATCATCTGCTGCTTCTACATAGAGATTTTTTTCCCCCCCTTTCCTGAGTAGTCTTAGCCAAGCTTCGCATAATCACCTTAGGAGACCTTGGTGCTGAAAATTTGATTTCCTTCCCAGACTGCAGCATACCAGTGGGGTCTGACACAGCTCTTGCTTGTTGATGAGGAGGAAGTGGAAACACACTAGCATTGCTTTCTCTCACACGCTCACAGCTGGGCTCCCAGACACAGTCAGCAGAAAAAAATAGTACATAGCCTGCAGAAATGTCGTCAGGACTTGAGAGGTGCTGATCTAGGGGTAACAATTGCTCTAAGAACAGCTGTTTCATCCATAGAGATTTACCAGTTCCACCAGAGAAACAATTTAGCCTATTTTCATAACTATCATGGAAAAACATATTTCAGATGTGATTGTGAAAAAGGCAGAACAACAACTTTAGTGCTAAAGCAAAACGCACAGAAAAAGCAAAATTGCATTCAGGACTGCACCTGGACTGAAACAATCCCTCAATCATAATTATGCTATATATCAAATAACTAATGAAAAGAAAATATATTTAAAATGGAGACTAATTATCTAAAAGACACTTCATACACTTTTGACTTTATCTGTTACCTTTTCTTTCATATCTTATATTAAAAGTAAATTTTGACCAAAGTGGTTCTGGATTGGAGAGTAAATCTATATTCCCCATCCCCTGGCTGACATCAAGACATTATCAGGTGAAGATATGGTAGGAGTTCCGAGCAGCAGTACCAGAGAACACCTTTTCATGAACACACATCAGAAGCCACAGACCATTTCAATAATTATAGCAAAATGCAGGCATTCAGTAAAATAAGTTTTCATATATGTTGCCTTGTGATGATGTTTCAGTGCAGACAAACCAAAAGCTTTTCCATGTAGTAGCACACAAAATGTAACCTTACACAGACAGACAAGAAAGATGTCTTTAAAAGCTACTGCTAAACTTGAATACAAAACATCTGCATGGATTTCAGCTGGTTCTCTCACTATTTAAAAATAGAATAGTGAGGAAAAATCAACTGAATAATTAATACATCTGGATTTTGCTAGTCCCCTTGGAGCACTGAGAGGTGTTCTTAAGTCAGGTAGCACTGACAGTTCCTGGAGTCATCTTTCATTTTTTTCTGTGGTACCTTTGCTGCTCGCTGCATGCTGGATACATACTCATACAGAGGTTTACGTTTTTACAAACTTTAATTTTCTTAAGGTAACTCTTTACTCCCTCTTGTGGCTCTTTAGAAAAGTATGTTACTTGTACTTGAAATCCGGTTGGATTATATTTTTCATAACATATATTTAATGTTAAATAAATTGGTCATAATGTTGGGTTGTGAGTTCTATTCATTAAATATATTCCTTCCAAAATACAGTAGATTACTGACACATTTCTGTCCAATTATATCTACACATCTATTTCATATTTCAATAATTATATAACGTAACTTGAAAAAATTTTGACATAACTTTAACTTTAACATTAAGCAAGCATAAATGAAATTTCCTCGTGATTTTTAGGACAAACTCCAAACCTTCAGGAGTATATTATCTGCCCTCCAAATAACATTTTTTGTCAATCTATAAGCACAAATATATATTTAATATATGGAATTTGTTTGTACAAATTAGTTTTCAGGCAGCAAACACAACCTCTGGTCTGACCACATAAGGCGCAAATTTATTGGGTTTTTTCTTATTGTGTGCTGGTTCTGGGTTTATACCCCCTGAATGCAGAGAGAATAGAAATGAGCTGTGGCGCTTGCACAACAAGGGAAGTGACAGAATTCATTATTCCCATGGCACATCTGTGATCACCTTCCATTACTGTTGGCTGTCACGCTGCAGACATCTCCCACAGATGCAGAATACTGATGGGAGACACTTTTCAGATTTATTTCTCCTTTTCTGTTTACATAACCCATCCCCAGTGGTCAAAAACCCTCCATCTTCAACAGCATCAAAACTCTCGTTTTCCCATATTCACTACACTAAGTTAGGCTAATATTTTTCTACTTTTTATTTGAAACACTTCTCAAGAAATCAGGGTGTAGATGAAGAATCAAAGACCAGAAGTTTTGCAGAGGTTGTGAGTGAGAGTTGAGTGCCTGTAACTCCACATATGCACATTAATAGTCCCGGCAAGTATGAAAAGGCAGCTCAACCCTCTTTCCCTGAAGTTTACCCTAAATTGCATCTTTTCAGAACTGCCACCAGCTAAGAATGTGCACACGGGGAAATACTCTGCTCTGCTGATAACATTTGAATCCTCTGTTACCTGATCACGAGTGTCAGTTTTAGGTCATTTAGCCACCAGTCTCCTCAGAGATGAGGCTGTTACCAGTTTTCACTTACTGTGTATCAGTAGTGCTTAGATAACTTGGTGGAATCTTAACATTTTCCTTCTACAGATTTCTTCTCTGGTTTTTAATTTTGCAATCAAATATATGTTGGACACGGGCATATGTTTGATGGCAACACACAAGATAGTTTTTTTGGGCTTCAGATTCTTGACTATGATGTCTTTAAATATAGTAAAAAAAAGAGGAGCAGTGATTAGAAGGTATTTGATTTAGATGGATTGGTTTAAATTAAAAGTGTTTTTCTGTTTTTGGTAATTTGGAGTCAATCGGTTTTTCTTTTTGCCAAGTATAAGAGCTCTGGAGCAAGAAGAGCTCTTTGATGTAAGTAATCTGTGCAGTAAGCTTGGAACTCTGTATCTCCTTCTCTCAGCTTTTGCTGCAGAGATATTTCTTTGAATCCAGCGCAAAACTAGGCCAGATTACAAGGTCTTAGTGAATCAGCAGTGTGGTCTCTAAAGCCTGACTTCCACTGACATACCCAGTATGTGAAGCTTCCAGAACCTGTCAGTGTTCATTTTGAGATAAAACCAGCTCAGTTCTGATTTTCAGCTGTGAACAATGAACTAAGGAACAAGAATCAAAGGTCTATTTACTTGTCCATATCAGGGAGACGACTAACTACACAGGACAGAGAGTAAGGAATGAGATAAAGTCATAGACTGAATTTGCTTGGAGCCTTAAAAATGGAAAAAACACGAACAAATCCAAGCACTCTGATTTGTCTTAAAATGTTTCAGACTTTGAAGAGGAAACTCAGCTAGAATGGACTGGATTACATTTGTGTGGGCATCAGGACAGTGTTTCTTTGTTTTTGCAAAGTATGACTTGGCATTCACTTTCTAGTCTGCTGGGAGCAGGATTTTGTAGTGATTTTATTTTAGAAGCTCACACCAACTAACTGACTTTATTGCAATGAATCATTTAGCACGGGGCTATCCTTTCAGAGCTTCTGCTGACACATTTCTCAGCTCAGCAGTGCACATTTCAGAGTAGTCACACCACCAGTGTGGCAGACTGTAGTATCCCTTGGGTTATTCAACAGAGGAATAGTGTAGGACAGATAAGGGTGGTTGTACATCAAGATGCTGAAATATTCAGAAAGATTTTTCCTTAGGGAGTTCCAGCATACAATTTTTGACAGGGCAGGTGCATAACCACTGAGTTATTTATTAGACAGCACAAACATAGATAACAGCAGTCAAGGTTTATCTTTAATTTGGCATATTTTTTAGAAGCAGCAATTCCATTGGGAAGCAATGACTGCTCTGAACTGCTTTAGCTGAAGAAAATTAGCACTTAGGTTGTAAGAAAGTATGTAATAATTCTGAAGGCAGAAACACACACTCAGTGAAGACAAGGGACAGGAATTTAGCTAGAATTAATGCAGAAAGGACAAGATGGGAGTATCTTTTCTTAGCTTACAAGCTTTGCATAAGTGAGAGCTGATGTAGGGAGCTAGAGTGAAAAGTAGTAGTACCTTATGTTCTTTGCCATGTGTGGATATTTATATAGAAACTTAATAGGTTAAGGGAAATGTCACCAGTCCTGCCTTGTCTGCCCCAGTCATCTCTAGTTGTCTCTTTACAGGCTGTGGTGAGAGACAGATTACTGGGCTGGAATTCTGTGTTCCCCTTTATGTCCCTATTTAGATATCCATGGAGATTTTTTGGGTGCCCGTCATGCAAACAATACTGCCACTCTTCCACAACAGCTACTAAATATGTATCACATTCACACTGCATTTTTATAAAGTTACCTGTTGGATCCAAATGACGAGAAAAGCTACCAAATGCTACAGCTTTTATTAAATTCTTACTGAGTTTGGACTGCTAGGAAAATGAATATTTAATAAATGGGGAAAAAAATGAAAAGGAATGCTGGACTTGCAAAGCAGAGGATGTGCGGCAAGAGCTAGAGAATATAAAACTGATATATTTCCTTATGCCTCATGCAAATAAGAGGTACAGGAAAATTGCGAAGTTAAATTGTAAAAGCTTATAGAATACAATGAAGAAATAAAACTACTCCACCAGCAAATATAGAGTGGTGAGGATTGACTGCTCTCTTCACCTTTGTAGTCTGTGACTAAGAACACCACTTATTTTCCATTCAGTCATCTGAACACAGAGCTAACTTAACTTCAGGCTAGGATGGCTATTCTAGGTTGAAGATATTTTTTCATTTTGCTATTGTGTTAGAAATCTCCTCCCTCATGCACTTGAAACATTTACTAGTACTAACCATAATATTTTGCACTTTTTCTCCCCCCCCACATTTCTTGATACATTGTTGTAGCAAATTTAAGTAAAATAATGGCATTCACTTTCTTGCACCGATGTTTATGGCTTACAACCACATCTCCAGCTGCTAACACTACCCCTGTCTTTTGTTTGTTTGTTTGTTTTCCTTCCACTTCAGCTATGTTTGGCAGAAAACCCCATACTAACATGCCTAATGCACTTCACACATATTATTTTGAAACATTGTCTCCTGTGTAAAATAAATATGTCACAAATGCTTCCTTATCAAGTCCCCTTATTTAAGTTTGGTTGACAAGAGTGAAAATATGTGCTGAACCAAACCCTGTGAGAAGCTTATTGTTTTTAATCCTATTTTCCTCTGTGCCACAATAGCATTCTGCTTCTACTGAAATTTGTTTAAATAAAGGTTGTTTTTCTAAAACCCATTTAAAACCCACCAAAAACATACAGTTATTGTTCTTTCACTCTAATTCCTCCTTTCTTCCCTCCCCTCTCAACATTTTCATATTCACATATTCATTAAAATAAAGTCCTGAAGGTTGAATGTCTTACCACTAAATTTAATAGAATATGAACTGGTTTCTGTTAGCCTCACAAGTATACTTTTAGACTACTACTTATGCTATTAATAATATTAAATGTAAAAGAGAATACAGTAGACTAGGATTAAGTTGTTTCTTTTCCATCTTGTGCTTGTATTCTGTGTATATAATATATCCAAATCAACTGCACTGAGAAAATATAAAAGAAAGAAAAGCAAAAGAAAAACACTTTTGATGTGAGATGCAATAGTTGCTTAAATATTGTTCTTCAATTTCCTTCTTACATCCTGGCCCCACTGATTCATTGAATACAAAATTTTATTATTGAAACTGTAAAGTCAAGTCTTCAGATGAAATACAGTTCTTCTTTATAAATTCTCAGATGAGACCTTAGTGGCATTTTTTTAATTATGCCTTCTCCTTGTTGCCTGTCTCCACAGTGAATTTCATTCTCTTGTGTGGATTTTCATTTGATTAATACTTTTTTTCATTTTATGTCTGTGGGCTGACACATTTTGTGGAAAGATGTGGTTGAAGGAATGTAACAACTTTTTTATTCTCAAAGTGAACTAACCTTGGCATCAGATTTTGACCCATTCTGTCTCCAACTGACCTACCCTGTAAATCTTATTTGAACTGATGTAGCTATTTCAGCCTTGGGAGATATGTTTTAGTACTTGGAATCACATACTTGAAAGTATTGAGCCAAACAATACTGAATTTATCCCTGAATTATCCACACTTCTACTGACAACAGCCAGAAACCCGAGGAGTGTGCAGACGTTTGGCAATGGTGATTTATGAGTAAGAGCTACTTTGAGAACTAAGGGCTCCACTTGCCCCGCGGTGCCTGCTGGTTACATTGGCTTTGTATGACATCTTATTTTCAGGTGCTATTGTCTCGATCCTTTCATGCAAAGTAACAGAGTATCCAACAGCAGGAAAGCCCTTGAATGTGCCTCTTTACCTTTTTCATTACCAGGTTATAGATACTGTGGGTAGAACAGCTGGAGGTTTTTTCACTAAGAGCAGAGATGTTAACAAATATAGCACACATGCACAGAAAAAATTATCTGTACTGGTTACGAAGAAAGGGTGGAGATTATTTTCTTTGGATTGTGCTAATTCTATTACTATTTAGATGTCTCAAAAGCCCCTAAGAGTGACAGGATGGCTGTCGGGATAAATAAGATTTTGACAGGAAGGCCAGATTCCCTGGACTTTAAAGCCAAATGCTCATAGCAAGACTGTCATTGTCTGAGAGGTTTGAAATGCATGTTTTCCAAAGCATGAATCCATATTTGGATTCACCGACCAATTTCCTAGCAGGAAACTAGGATTTCTTCACCCTGTCTTTGCTTTGGTTATAACCTGCAACATCCACAGCTATCTGTAATGTAATACCATCCTTTCAACTAACATCATCACAGGCTTTCTTGGATGGAGGTTGCCCATTTGGTTTTCAGGAGTCTGTTCAGAATTTGGCATGCAATCACTGAAACTTTCATTTCTGTTTCTCATTTTTACAAGTATACTCAAAACATGTACAATTTACAACTCATTTGTCCCACTTTATAAATTTGTCATGAAAGCTTTAGCTAAGTTTGATGTGACTGACGGTCCATGAAATTTTGGAAGGTTTTGTGGATATTTTATTAATGCAGACAAATGTTAACCATATGCTGGCCTACTTAAATACCCTGTGGTGTCTCAATCTAAAATGTGATTGAGATTGATTATGTATTGCCAGCAGAGTTATATCAGCAGGAAATTAATTGTAAATGTCCCCCCTTACTTCATTCCTTCATTTCCATCCCAATCTGAATTAACTGTAATAGTCTTTATAAAAAAGAATTAAAAAGTATGCAATTGCTTTCACAGAGATGCCTTTTGAAGGGTTTACTTTAAATTTTCTCTCAGTAAACTCCTTATATTTTAAATTCTAGCACAGGAATTCTAAAACATAAAAACCAAAACTACTAACTTTATTGTTAAGAAATAGTTCCTTTTTTATTTTTATACAATGAATTTTTAAAAATATTATTCTGAAGAAAATCTCTTGAGATGCTGTTTCTACCCCTTATCCTAGGCAGTTCCTCTATGCAAGGATATTTCAGAAAACTTATCATTGATGTCAATATATGGCATTATTTTCCATATTTGCCAGTGACCCTAACTCCTGTACAATTTCTCTCTTCCATCTTACCTTTTTCTAAAATATATAGAACTTAGAAAGTTTTCAGTCATAATGGTGATGCTTTATTTTGAAAAACTCAACTAGTTGCTTTCAGTTGTCAGGACTGGACATACCACCAGTTATACTTGCTGAAAAAAATCCCAGCATTTGAATTACAGCTGGTGTGCTGGAATAATGAAGAAGAAGCTGTATATCTCCTTTGATCCTAAGCTTTTTTGTCAATATAAATAAGATTACTAAAATTGCCAAAAGCCGGCTAATTAATTCTTTTGCTTAGTTGTCTCCGAAAATACTGTTTCTAACTTTTCTTCTTAGATAATAGAACATCTTCAGCATTTTCAAATTAGAATGTTTATTTCTAGATTGAGAGGTAAAGTCATTAGTGGCATGAACTGGAGAGTATCACTGTAACACTAGAATCTGATTTTATCCTGTGTGCTCCTTTTGAAAATAGTAAGAACTTTTAGTATTTCTTTCTGTGAATCCTCTAGGAATGGAGTTTAAACTGACTATTATATATA
>WBMZ01004199.1:37593-140717 GCA_013400975.1 Atrichornis clamosus
ATATTATATATATATATATATATATAAATTAATAGTAGCCACAATAGTAGGCTACTAGTATTATATCAGTCTGATACTAATTACTAGTTACTAGTACTATATCAAAGATGATAGAGGTGTGAGGTTTTATTTCTTATCTCTCTGTCACTAGACTAATTTACTTTAAAATGTTGAAATATTAAAATGAATAGCGTAACTAACAAAGCACATTAGTCGATGTCTAAGAAGTTCTTATCTATCTCGATAGGAAGGTTAATATCTGCTGACTTCAGTGAGACTTACACATGTAGGTGCATGCTTCCTGGGTAGGAAAATTACCCTGGATTAAGGTTTATGTGACAGGTGAGTTACTCGTGGGACTTCTGTAGACATCTGAATGATTGCTGGATTGTGGTCAAGTTATGTTTCCTTCTATTTGGGGTTTTAGGTTTCATTAAGACTTTGGATAGACATCTGAGCCACACTGGGTCGTAGAGTAAAAGAATCATTTATGTCGGTAAAGAAGTCTAAGATCATTAAAACCAACCATTAACTTAACACTGCAAAGTCCACCACTGAACCATGTCTTAACACTTCCATGCATTTATTGAGAATGTTATCTTGATGAAGCAGGTCTGCTTTGAATAGCAGAGCCACAGTCTAGTAAACCCAGACTTAAACCTAAAGCTGCAGCAATTAACCTACTTCACCCTCTCCCACCCTCAAATTCTTACATTCAGCCCCTAAGGAATAAGAATTTAATTCTAAATGAACAGAAGTTCAAGGGATAATTCTACAGACCCCAAGGATTTCTTCCAATCCAAACCATTCCATGATTCTGTAGCTGTATGTGTTTTTGAAATTAAGACAGTTAGTCCAGACACTTTTCAGTAGGAAGTAAGGCAAGATATTATAATAAAAATCTTACACTTTTCAGAGAAAATAAAACAAACTACCAGATAAAAGTATAAACTGACAAACAGAATTAAAATATGGTGCTAAAAAGAAATTATACTATCAGGACACAATTTCTTAGCATTCTTTGAAATAATGCTTGTGTACTCTGAACTGGGAGATATTTTGGACTGATCTAAAATTTTACATTGCTTTGTGTAAGAGCTGGGTGTAGCTGACATTTACATTACTTTCCGTCTTGTTCTTTTTACATAATCAGGAGGTCTAAGTCTATAAATATTTCCCATTATATAAACTACCCTTTCTATAAACTTAATGGCTCTGGAGTATTTATATAATCCAGCTAGTTTCCTAATATGGTCAACTTTCAGTTACCCCAGTTACATCATGTTTCCTTATTACACCCATATGTCTCCAGTGCTGTGTCATACTATCCCTGTGATTTGTGTGGAAAAAGCTGATAGCTCTTTTTTCAGTTTATTTGCACTTCCAGTTTCACCTTTCCATCTTTGAACTTCACTGAATATTTTAAACTTTTACAGCAGTTTCTCCTAATTTTTCATTACAGGGAAGTTTTTTATCTTTTTCTACCTTCTTCATTCCATTAAAACACTATTTCCATTTGTTTTATGAACAGATCTGGCATGCTTCCCGACGTCCTGCTCAGCATGGGTCTGGCTGTGAAGTACTGCTTTTGCCAAAGTGTCTGCCCAAAAATATCTTTGGAGACAGTTCTACTGCAGCCACAGAGCCTTCTCAGCCCTGGTGCTCCTCTGCAGAGCCTACCTGATGCACGAATATTCACCCAACATTGCATGTGCTATAAAGAAGTTTTGCAGAATTTTAAGGACCCTGAAATACTTTTGGAACCCTTTCTCACCCTGACAAAGAACACACTTGTAGCTCTCATACATATTTGTAAAAGAAGAAATAAACCTATTTGGCTCCACTCTTCTCAGTGTGGATGCTTACAGAAACCTGGAGGTAAAATCTGAAGCATCACTCTTGACATGTAAACAACCTACACAAACAACCTAAACAACCTTGTCTTTTAAGCAGGTGAGTACACATAATATGCCAGGATAAACCTCACCTTTGGACAGATGTAAAAATCAGTAATGTAAGAATTACTAACGAAAGATGTAAAAATTTATAAGAATTTTCGCATGCAAACTATGGGTGTAAGATTTCTGCTAACCTAGAGGTCCAGATATCAAGACCAAAGCTGTCGGAGAAAATCATAATGCCTGCATATTGTCTGGAAGGTAATAGAAAGGGAAATGAGCAATATTCTAAAAAAAAATTCAATCATAGCTAACATAATTCAATCATAGCTATTGGTGGGTGCAGAAGGTTTACAATCAGGACACATGTAAATGTACAATTCTCTATCACCCAGAGCTGAGTAAAATTTGGAAATTAGATCTGTGGCAAAATTTCTAGTATAGTTGTGGGTTTTATTGTGTACAAGGCAATCTGTGAGCCCAGACACAGCTGGACTGACTCAGGGTGCAAAATCTGTGTTCTGGAAATGCTGCAGACCAATGCAATGTGTGGCAAGTTCTCCACTGTAATAGGATGATCCTGAAATGACAGGATTTAGCAGTTAATAGCGTTCAAAACCTTTTTTATCTGCAGGAAATAGGGAAATATGAGATTCTGTGTTGTCTGAAATGTGTGTGCATTGAGACTTTTCCATCATGAGATGAGAATTTGGCTTTGCTTATTTGAATTTTACAATGGTCCCTAAAAGATTTAATTGCCAAATTACTAACTGCCTGGAATTACACTGGATTTATTTATACAACCTACCATAGACTTTGGTTCCTCAGGACTGCATTCTTTTCCATAAATGCCACAGAAATAATATGGGTGTGAATTATTTTGGTGGGTCAAAATTGCAAGGCTCTGCGCCTCTGAACTGATCCTGGAAGGCTTGTCCAGATCCACTTCCCTCATTCAACCATATATTTGTACTGCCCCTTGGTTTCCTTGAAAAAGTGAAGTATTAAAACCTGTTGTGATGAAACTCAACTGCAAAAACTTCAGAAAGGTGTTAAAGTTTCACTCTTGATGCAAAGTACAATTGAACTGTAGCATCATAACATGGCCCAAAGTAAACAGACATTGATAGAATACGTCTAGACTGAAAACTATGTAACAGCAAAATGGCCAAGGGGAATACTACTTCTACAATTAATTTTTTTGTTTGTTTTAAGAGGAAACTTTGTTATACTTTGGCTAAAGTAGTATGGAACATGCCTGGAGAAAAGGAAAAATGACAGAGAATATTGTTTTGTCTCTATGTTTGAGAAATTTGGAACACAGAAGTGTCAGCAAGGAACTGCCTAAGTCACCACATCGTAACTCACCCCTCCCCTCTGACTACACAGCAACATTGCTGTCAACAATGGAAAGTGGAAGGTAACTGTTATGCTTGAAAAAAGCTTTATTTTCTGATAACTATGCAATCAATTCAGTGTGTCAGCACTGTGGCTTTTTTCCTATATTTCCAGTCACTGTCAGATGTGTAACAAAAACCAACAAAAGAATTGAAAATTATGTCCCTTTACTGGTACAGTACCCTTGTGAAATCTCATCTGGTGTGGCACAGCCTCTGTGCAGTTCTGAGATCAGATTTATCTATGTTAATATTTATGCTTTTTCTCTTTAAGTTTTGTTTTGGTTTTTTTTTTTTTAATTAGAAATTTGCTTTACAATGCGGGCTTTTTGGAGCTTAGTGATGATTTGTGTTAAGTGTGGAGTAGTACATTGTGGATGACAGAGAATGCTTTGGTCCCAAATGAAAAGGTGAGACCAATGGAAGAAAACTGCTCTATGCAGTTTTCCACAATAATATTTAGAGAATGTTACAATAAGGATGATGGAAAAAAGGCTACAGATTAAAGCATCCAACTGTTTTGGGCTTTCCAGTGTCACTTTTCCATTTATGTGCAACACTCTAAAACCAGAACTCTTGGCAGATGTTTCTGAGGTTCAAAATTCAATTACTGTTCCATCAGAAATAGTAGAGGCATTAATGGAAAGATTTTTGAAGATATTTGTGAGACAGATTTCACTTCCTCCTCACATAGCAGGGGCATTGTTGTCATTTCTGACAGATTAACCTCAGGCCAAAATTTCCACTCTGTTGACAGTGTCTATGGCTGGATAATTTATATTAGCTAAAATGTTTCCATATCAAATGAAAAATACAGTCTACACCCCAAAACCCAAACAAAAATTTAGATCAACATTAGGTTGAGAAACTGCATTACTTTATTCTTTTATAGGAATCCACCATTATCATGTGGTGGTTTGAAGAGCCTTAGTGCCATTATGCAGCAGAAAACCACGCTCATTTTTACTATCTTAATGTTCAGGCTGTTTTGCTCCCAATTCAAGAGAACATTTCAGTCTTGATTTCAATGCAGTCTGGATGGTGAACCTTAAAAAGGAGATGTAAGGCTTTTAGTATATGAAGGTGACTGCTGGTTTTAACTCCAATACTCTCACCAATGAGTCCTGCTGACGTGTGACGGCAGGGCACTGCCGGCCTTCTTTCTCTACATGCAAGCCCTACGGAGTTCAGTAACTGAAACAGATGAACGGAAGGCAAAGACAAGGCTGGGTGATTCATCTTGCTGCAGCTGTTGAATGTTAACTTCAAAATGATAATGCAAATCCTCCATTTGGTGGTGATGTATTTGGGAAAGGCCATCGCTTAAAAAGAAATATTGAAAAATCAGGATCTTAGAATAATAGGATCATAGAATCACTAAGGTTGGAAAACCTTTGACTGAACACCACCACGTCAACTAAACCACAGCAGTAAGTACCATGTCGAGTCATTTCTTGAACACCCCTAGGGTGTTGAGTCCACCAACTCCCTGAGCAACCTGTTCCAATGCCTGACAACACTTTTAGTGAAAAAGTTCTTCTTAAGATGGACTTCTTCCTTCTCCTATGGTCTACTATAATCAGGAATTAATTCAGTAAGAGTTTTTGCTCTATTTCATGCAAAAGGTTAGAACATAAGTTCCTAGTAATTCCCAATAGTGTTATAGTATACAATTCTATGTATTAACATATGCAAAGAACAGAAGAATTAACTAGGCTCATTTTCTTTAAAAACAAATTTCCTACTTTGTGGATTCAGGTTTGAGTTTTAGCTGCAGTTGTACTATATGTATGGAATATGAGGATAGACATAGGGAAAAAAAGAGACATCTCACTACCTACTGTGAAATGTAAAAGGCAGAATCTTTTTTTTAGTCTAGGATTACATATGTAAGGTAGATAAAATTAGGAACATTTAATTTAGCTGTGAAATATCTTTTTCATGGAATTAATCTGCTTACTCTTTACTGTGTAACTTCATTCTATTATTTCTCTTGAAGAAGTACAAATACAACATTACATTCTTGGTTATCTAAGTACACCCAGATAATTAAATGAGTTTCTCTTAAATAAGTTTATGTATTTTACTTTTCAACTTAGAAACCCCTTCACTGTCTCCTCTACTATCTCCCATCTCCAAGCTCTTATTAGTGTCACATAGCTACGTCTATGGAAATTAAAGAATCAGTATTTTACTTAATTAGCTGCCTTTACGCAGCCAGCAACCCTGAATATTTGTATTCTAAGGCAACTTCATTTCAAAATCATTCTGCTATTCCATGAGCCAGAACTTTAAAATATACATGCAGTTGCTGAAGGTTGTCTAGATTGAAATGCAAAACTGGTACTGGAATAAAAGATAAACCTTAGATCAAATATGAAGGGATGAAATCATTATATCATTGAATGTGTTTCTCGTTGAAATATATAAATTCTCTGCATTCTAGTAATTCCTTGTATTGCTACTTCTCCCACTGTTACATCTCTTATTTGCTGGCACCTGAAGTCATATTTAACAGACATTAGTCTCTTACTTGAAGACCTGTAAGAGACCAGGGTGTTTGGGGCAAACCCTCAGTAGGTACTCTGTACTTTTTTTTTTAATTTTTTAATACTCTAGTTCCATTGCTGACATTTTTTCTCCAATATACTTCTAGGAGTTAGGAGAAATCTTAAGTTCAAAGGTGTTGCATTAATGTGCAAATCACATAATCAGCAAGAACTTCTGTCCCTTCTTTTCTCTGTGAGAGGCCAGCCTCGGCACTTTTGGGCAATGTTTTGGTTCACAGTGGTGCAGCCACAGTGATGTCAGCTTTTGTGCTGGGCAGATGCACAGGCAGAGCATTGCATCCTCCTCCCTCACTCTGTGGCATCACAGAGGTTCGAGTCCAAAGGGTGGATAGATAATGAAAGCAGTATTTTGGCTGATAATGTCCTTCCTTCCTTTGCATTCCCATTTAGGGAAAAGATATTAGGTAAGCCTAACTAATAAATTTTATTTTCAGGTCTTGGCTAGCTATGCTCCTGTGATCAGTTTAACACTAAACACCTTGTAGTTTCATGTGCATTATCAACGATACTGTCTTGCTTTTTATGAAACATAAACTTTTGTATATATTATTGATTTGTCAAAATCTGGTTGATCTTGTTTTTATGTTCTGTAGAATATGGGACACATAAAAAATGAAAGTTTTCTTTATGTTAACTATTCCCCATCCCTTCCCCAATTCATTCTAAATCAAGATTAGAACCCCCAAAAATTTAATTCCTGGGCTAAATGAGATATGACTGTTTGAGATTACACAATGCTTTCTAGGACTAAATATTACACTTGTGTATATTTTTGACAGTATTTCACTCAAGTCTATCTCTCAAGAGAAGCACCAAGTCTTTGCAAGTGTTATTATTTCAGTACAGTATTTCTATTTTAACATATATTTAAAAGTCTGCAACTCAATGTGATCTTCACTACACAACATAAACCCATCTCTTTGGAAAAAAATAAAGACTAAATGGTTCTATATGTGCTTCTGATTCTTTATGAATACTAATGCTCACAATCTCAGATTAAATTAATGTCAGTTACCTCGGTCACACTTGGTAAATGACTCATAAAAGTTTCATCTTGATATGGTAAGTTGTCCTTGACTGAAAATTAAAATCTTAATACGTGTCCTATTCAGAAAACACATACATACACATATTCTTCATTCCTAGAAATCATGGTCAGAATGCAGATTCTTTGTGTTTTTTTTGTTTAATGTAAACTGAGTGTAATTCTGTGTTATTACATAAAGGCCCTGTTATTTTATAAAAGGAATTTCAAACCCTAAAAGAAAATATTTCTGGTATTGCCTCAGCATTTTGGGAGGGAAAATCTCAATAATATATCCAAAACAAAAGCAAAAGAAGAAGAAATACAGAAATTTTATCTTTATATGTTTAAATTTTTTTTTTTCTCAAAGGTAACGTAAATTTCTTTTTTTTTTTTTTTGTTAAAGGGAAGTTCACATCCTCATCTTGTACTAAACTGGCTTTTGTACAGCTTTGATGACAAAGGGAATGCTTTGCCATTGGCAAACAGGGAAGCAGTTCTCACTACTCAAATCTAGTTACCTCATGTCTCTGTAATATTTGGGAGAAAGGAGGAATGGGCAAAGAAAATGACTTCTTTCATTTGCTTTGGAAAGATGAGCAAAGGAACAGCCAGGACTGTATATGATGTCAGTCAGAGCAGTTGGATTGACTTCCACAAATTACGTGCATTTAGGACTGAGTTCAACACAGTGGACTGTAGTATGTAAATTTAGAAGCCATAAATGACCTCTTGCTCTCTCACAACAGAAATTTGTGTAATATATATAATAAGCCTTCTAATGAAATAAAATGATACTTAATTCTATTTACAAATATTTTGAAATTCAAGGTTGATTTTCATAGCTGTAAAGATAACTTCTCTATTTCCCTTATCCAATACAAGGACATTTTACAGTTTAACACAAGCTGAAATTTCATGGTAAGAAGCTTGCTGTATTTTGACAACAGCAGGTGTTTCAGCAGCTTTCTGTTTTTGCAGAACTCTTTCATCTGTCCAAATATATTCATTATAATTCAAGAGCTAATTCAGAGCTTTTAGGCTGCATAACACTAATGTCCATACAGTACCACATACAGAGTCTTTAATTATGCAGTGCAAGGCTGCAGATACAATAGTGCTTATGAATTTCTACAGAAAATAATTACTGCACATGTGCAGATTATACTTTTCTACATGAAATAATCCTAGACTTTTTAATTCATTTTGTCAAACAACTAGCTCACATTCTGGACTAATGATCTGAAAAATTTCATTTGTAGTGTAAAATAATACTAGAGATGAGATCTTTTAAAATCTTTGTAGAAGAGTTACTGGTGTGAATTTCTATCACACTATCTGCACTTTATATTGGAACCAGGGACAGTCCTTTATGGTGACAGAGCAGCAGCTGAACAAGTACAGCAGCTGAACAGACAAGGTCATCCAAAGACCCCCAATATGTCATGGAATATGCATCATTGTTCAGACTTAGCACAGTGTTGCCACTCTTAAAGAAACCTGTAATGAAAAATAACAGGTTTTGTTAAAATAATGAAATGACAATTGGTTACTATCCTCAGCTGAGGCTGGAGAAACTGTAAGTCATAGAAGATATAAAACATAAAGATGTATATATGTGAAGGCTTTGTTTCCATAAGGCCTTTCTGATTCAGTTCAAGAAAGATGGTCTCTTGCTCTTGGGCAGCTATACCTCTATGACCTTTTTTATATTCACCACAAATCTTCTGAATACAATCCCAGACACAGAATGAGCTATTTCTTCATGGCATTCTTTGGATTTAATTATAGCTTTGAGTCCTTTGTGAAGGATAGTGAATGAAATGCCACCTCTATAACACACTTCAGTAAAGCTGCCCAAAGTCATTGAGGCAGAGAAAGATGGGAATTAAAAACAAAGTATTAACTATGATTAATAAATGCTTTTAATAACACCATTAACTATTAGTGCTTATCAATACTGAGAATAATTTCAATGTGCAAGTTTGTATCCTTTTTTAGATTTTATAGTTTGTTTTTTTTAAACTTTGGTTTCTGTTTTTGAGCTGTCTGCCTTATAGTAAACAGAAGAAAATATAATGCATAGTTAAAGGCTAATTAATTTGGCAAATTTTAGACAACATCTTTAAAATGAGATGAACTGTGTCCTTCACTCCACTGATTATATTGACTAGATCTCTGTTGACAGTGGAGGCAAGCTACTTTATAGACTTCTCTATTTAGTCTGATTAATCACATTTATATATCAAGTTGAATTGTAGACTTGGTAATGTGCGTGTCTTCACATAGAGATTTATGAGCACAGTAGCTAATCTATGGGGTTTATACTTTTATGACTTGACTGTGGGACCCAGCTTTCTCTTCCTGAATTCACTCATCAACACACATTCTAGCCTCTGAAGCAAATGAAGCTGAGGTTTTACAGGCAGTGTTTTTGTGCAGCCTGTCAGGCCTCTGAAGGGATGTGGCACAGAAAGAATGCCCCTGCCAGGAGGTGGGGCTCAAGGCAACAAGGGGCTGAAGTTCGAACACATGAGAAATTCTTACAGTGGTATAACTGTTGGATAAGGTCAGAGATTGAAAACTGCCAATCTAACAAAAGTTGTTAACAAAGTGCCTAGAGAAAAATCTATTTGCCAAATTTTAGAAGTTGAGAAGACTGAAATAAGAAGTATTTGCAAATCTTTCAAAACTCGTAAAATTCAGTTCCCAAAAAGCAGACAATACAAAATTTAATAATTTTCAGTGTTTAATTGAACCTTTCTAATTTGACCTATAAAAATGATGGCATTTTAAAATAAAATGCTGTTTCTGTGAATTTCATCCAAGTCTGAACAAAGCCACTTCTTTCTAAGTTTTTCTTCTATAGCATAGTTGAGCTATAGCTTGTCTTACTTCCTTCTTAAACTTTGTCTCTCTCCACAGGACAAGCAAATCTGTTAGCCTGATAATGCAATCATTCTCAGGCATAACTTATATGGGACAGCACCTGTCAGGAAAACATAAATCATTTCTTTATTAACAAGAAGAAAAAAATATTATCTTCAAGTGTTTTGGTTGTGGAGTGTTTGAGGCATGTGCACATAACAGTCTTGCAAAATCAGTTTCTTTCTTCAGTGCAGATTGTACATCTGCACAGATTAAAATATTTCATTCTTGACTGAGGCACACTGAGGTAAAATGGAGAGGAAACGGGCTGTGACTTTAATGGGCATATCTTTTGTTTAAGGAAGAAAACTCTCCTTTTGAATTTCATCAGCTATGATCACCTATATCTGCAAGCATTTCTAGGGTTGGAAATCTGATCATAATGGAAACTGCTGGCAGACTTGATGTGTTTTATTGTTAAAGTGCTGTCTGCCTTCTCCTGGAAAGAAATCCTGGGATCAGTAACTGACAGTTACTCACTGCCTGCGCTGACTAATATTTCCTGAGCTGTGCTCTGCAGCCTGCTCTCTATGATTAATTGACCACATATAACCATATTTGTTAATGAGTTCATACTATTTTCCTTAGTCAGTTGGCTAAACAAATACTCCATATCTTTGAAGGCAGGGATACACTTTATTGCTTCCACATATGGCTCTAAAAGGATGTGATACAGAGGAACACAACGTGCCTAAGCCAACTGGAAGTTTTAAAAAAGAAACATGGACAAAGGCTCTAAAAAATTGCTTTCCTTCCCACTCAGTTTCTTGCATTATTTACTCCAGAAAAACAGGCCAGCAATTTAAACACTGAAGGGAAAGCCAGAGGGGTATAGATATCAGAAGAAAATTAAAAAATATAAAATACTAAGATTCTATATACTAGGTTATGCTGTTCTGAATTTTGACCAAAATCAAAGATAATTGTTTGGGATATACTTAAGCTATTAAGAAGACTGAGTACTTCATGGTTTAGGCAGTGAGGCATGAAAGCCTCATTTATGTAAACACTGCTGCTCTTGTAAAATATAAGGCTAAACTCTGTACCATGGACAGGTTTGCACAATGTTCATTTGGTCAAAACACTTTCATTTGAGTTACTTGATCAGAAAGGATCCTCTGCGCCCAAATTTTACCTCTGTGAGTAAGAATCGAGCATCTTCATGACATTTCTCCAGCCATTTGTTCCCCACAAATACCCTCCCTCCCCAGCAGCATTGCTGTGCTTCCCTGAGGAACAGAGACCTCCAAAGTTTGGGGAACCTCTGATTCTGAGAGTGAGAAAGATTATGAAGGAAGTTGATTTCCTGTTCTTGTGATTTGGCTTTTTTTCCATTTTTCTTTTTTTAATAGTTAAATAAAGATGTCTTATGTAATGGTTTGCTCCCAGAGTAAAGAATGATTTCTTAATTGCCTTTGACTTAAAACCAGAAGCAGGAATAGCAAGCTTTGACTTTTGTCTTTCTTGCAGATCTGGCAGAGTACTAATGACAGCAAAGGGAAGGCACCCAGGAAAAATACTGTGTGCAGAAAACCTGAATTATATCATGTCTACACTGTCAGGAACTTTTATTGTCATGTGTGCAGGCCAGAGAAGGGAGATCAGAAGTACGGAGCCAGATAAATTGTTTGTTTGTACCAGGGTCGCCATGGAGTTGAAAGCTAGGCACTATGCTGGAGCAATTATCACAGAATAGAGCTGTTTTATTTTTATTTTGTGCAGGGTGGGAGGGTAGATTTTCTCAGTGCACGATGTTCAGAGCGGTTAGCTGAGTCATTGGGGTTTGGTGCATTGCTGAAGATCCTGACTTTGGTTAGTCCTTTTTTAATCCTGCTTCCTAGTACTTGAGCTATTCTGACATAATATTTTATTTGTTAATAGCTCCTATTTACTGTCTGTTCTAGCCAATATTAGAATTTGAAAATTTCAGTGTAAAAAAGTAATTGTTACTCTTTGCTTCCGATCAACAATGATGCTAAAATAGCTTTCCTTGTAATTCTGACACAATATAGCCTGATTCAGACAGAAAACTTTGCTGGAGTTTATCACAGTCAAGGATAAAGCAAATAGTACCTTTACCAGCATTACATACTTAATATCACTTTTGACCATGTCTTTTCACTGCACTGTGGTCTGAATATCTGTAATCATTAATCACTTTTTCCCCCCAAGTTTGTGTGCTAAATCCAGATTAGCCTTTTTTGGGGAATCGTATGCAAAAAGACCTGATCTATTAATGGGTGGCAAAGCAGATCTAAGTTGAGACACCAGAGTAAGCAAACAGGAGTCCTCCAGGCTCTAGCATGTTCTGGGTACAACTGCACTATTTAGATATGCTTATATTGAGAAAGTGCTCGTGCCCAAACTCACTGCTCTCCCAAGCTTAGATGAAATGGGCAGAGAAAAAACAGTGTATAGTAAGATTTTTAATACTTGTTTTTTTTCTGAGCTGAGTCAAGTTTCAAAACGCTCACTGATGGGAAAAGTATTCAGATCAAATAAAATTTGCCTAACAAAGTTTAAAAATTTATTTATTTTATACTTGATATAAATTTATTATACCATGTAATAACAATAAGTTCAGAAGTGAAAAGGAAAATAATCCTATTCTTAAAAGTAATTTTGAAATGGAGTGTTACATTGAAGAACAGTAATGCTGACTCACATTAGAAAATGTTTTAAAGGAAATATTCAATTAACATTCTAACAGAACACTATTTTGTAAAAATTTTCAAAACCTAAAGCAGATGTACTGAGCAGCTCCTAAACCACTCAGAATTTTTTTTTTTTATCCTGAGAGGAAGATCCAAAGTAAGTTTTTATCCATGTGCAGAGCTTCTTGCATCAGGTCAGACACAAAAATGTTCATAAGCACTATACAAATATTACCTTAACCCTTAAATCAGAGAGGATCCTACCCCAAAAGAGCTTGAAATGTCTACAAATATCCATGATGGATATTTCACTCTCTTGGTAGTTACTATCAGAACCACCAACAAATGGGACCTCAGCTAAACTTCCATAAAAAGATAGAAGCAAAATATATTTTTAGAAACATTTTCAAGCAAGTCTGTAAATATCTATTTCTCAATATCTGAAATAATGATGAACCAAATGGAAAATATTTTGTTATTTTCTCATTAAAATGAATGTTAGCAGTAGAAGGTAAGAGAACCATGAACCTAAAATGGTGATATAAAGCCGTGCCAAAAATATCTGATTTCTTTATCTGACAGAATCAGAAAAAGTACCAGGTGAAGAGAATGGGATATACATGCATGAACACTTTTCAAGTTTCATCACCTCTAAATGGAGATAATGATATTTGAGAGGTTTGTTGATAATAAATCTGGAATGGATGAGTGCGAATGGAAAAGCAAGAAAAATAGTTGTAGAGACCGGTTGTAGACTAAATCAGTTTTCTTTCAAAAACACTGCGTTTATGGTCCAGTGGCAGTCTGCTTCTTGAATGAATTGTCCCTTTCAAAATGATTCCCTGAAATTTGGTTATTAAGATAGCACTCATAGGCACTGTTTGCTTGCACAGAAATTAGTGATGCTCAGAGATTGCAGAAATTTTTAGATAGAAGTTAAAAAAGAATCAGTGAAACATCAGTGATACCATTGCAAGAACTTTTCTCATCCTTTAGTATAAGATCTAATTGAAAATAATTCTTCCATTGATCAAAGTTCAAACAACAAGAATTGAGAAATAACCCTTGCTGTAACTTGGAGAATGGTTTTAGAAACAGAGTTGGAAGAAAAGATCTTTTCTAAACCAAGCAATTATTTAACCTCTATGCACTCTCATACAGGATAAAAGATTACGGGAATGATTATATACAAACAGCTATACTGCCTTACAACAACTTTTACCTAACTATTTTTACTGCAAGTTTAAGAGAAGAAAATAAGTTATTAATAAGAAATAAGCTGAAAATATATTTCATACCATGAGTTTCTTAAAATAAAAATTCAAAAGTGCTTACTGCAAAGGCTACTGCATTTCAATTGTAGGCAAAGTGTTCCCTGTATGTAATATCCAACTTTGATGAGTGTTGAAAGGTTTAAGTATTAATTGATCAGTTCTAGAAGATGAGCACTGCAGAAGAGTGGCATATATTGAAGTACTGCTTTCTATTCTTATCAAGCTACACTGTGTGAAACTGTTTGTCCAGCCCGTTGGACTTGTGAAACAAGTCTGGAAGAGACACAGTAAATTCCAGTAGAACTATATTTTAGAGATAAACATGTCAAAAGGAGTGTGGCTATTCCTTGTGGCATAGAAATGCTGCTTGCTTTTTAATATATGACATCTCCTGTTCTGGCAGTTTCTGAAAAAGCTTCTTAATCCAGCCTCACTTTGATGCAGTAGCTTTTAGACCCTAAGCTTACACTACAAAATATAGACAGCTTTAAGGAAAAGTGTGTTATTTATGAACTGCAAGTAACAGTTCAATAATTCAGGTCCATTAGTCATTTACTCATATCTACTTTAGGTCCATCCAAGGCAGATTTATGAATACAGTTCATAACAAACAGTAGTCATTTTCCACTTCCTAAATCTGCTTAACATTTGTAAAAGATGAAAAAATGAGAGTATATGCACTGAGGGGCTTGGAAACTTTATGTCTTTTATATAAATATCAGAATTGCTAAAATGCATTTTAAAAGAAAATATCTGTAACAGGGAGCATTACCAGATACGTTATTTTGAAAAAAAATCTGAAGGCTTGTAATTATGGAAAAAAATAGTGGAAAAGAAGTGGGGGGGGGGTTATTTTTTAATTTGTGGTTTCTATTTGTTACAGCAAACATTTCTAGAGTGGCATAAATTTATTGACCTCCTTAGACCTTCTTGTGGTTCTGACTGAATAAGGCAGCAATTTCAGGATTTAATTTGCTTGCATTGTGTTATTTTCACTTCCAACCATTCAGCATTTTTCAGAAGTTCGAGAATATCAGCCTGTAATTAGTGCAATGATAGTGATTAAAGGCAGTAATGATTAGTAAGGGTGACTTCTGACCACTCAAGCAGTTAAAATGATCAATGGGTCTCCAATTTGAACACTGTGTTTTAGTAGTTGATGCGGAATTCCAAACGTCTGGATGTAGAATATAAAAGCAGCAAGATAACATGGCTGGAAGGCATTACTAAGGCTGACATCATGTCTCTTACAGCCAGACGTGTAGAGCAGCACTGTATCATACATGCCAGATTTGAAAAGTCTTTGGAAAGGTGCTGGCATTCCATACTTGAAAGGAAAATTATCCTATTAATCATGGAATTATATTTCATGGCAAGCAAAAAAGACCCAGTACTATGGTTTTATCAGACTCCTCTAATTCTTGCCAGCAGCAGCAAACAATGGATCCCAGAAGAAGGAAACCCCAGTCTATTCCTGAGAATTCCCATCCTACGCTTGTTGATACAGGAGCAGATCTATCTCAAATTCGTTATGTTTTAAAATATATAGAACAAAGAAACTATCACCTGAAAGAGCTCTGCAAGCTTCTAAAATGGGTGTCATCACAAAGGCTTCGTAATATCTGTATTCTTCTATCCAGGATCTGGGGGGATTGATACTCAGCTCAGAAGGAAGTTAGAGCATATTTTAAGTTTATGCAAACAACTATGACAACTGCTGCTATGTGAGTAATCTCTTAAGCGCCTTTTTGGACTATGAAACAGAGGGACAGCCACCCTGGGCTCTATTTCATGCCATGTGTAGTACTGTTTTACATATGAATTAACCAGGAAAGAAAAAAATACTGAAAGGAAGCAGAGAAATTCTAGACTTGGAGTTCCAATGATTCACATAACCTAATGTCTGGCTCATGAAGAACATTTAGAGTATTTCAATCACCAACAATCTTGAAATGCCTGTGTTAACATGGAACCAGGAGGACCATCAAGACTTCTACATTAATGTATTATGCTTGCTTTGTAATTCTTTTATAAGCAAATGTCATATATGAATATTACAATAGTTAATTTATGTGCCAGTTCTTATGAATTTCCCCACTGAAAATTGTAGTAAAACCAAGAGAAGCTGTAACATAATAAACAAAGCAGCATTTTATAATTAACTTTGAAGTAAAGCTAACACAGTATACCAATAACCTATAAATAAAAGCTGAATATTACTATTACATTAATTTCACTACTGTCAGTCTATCTTAAGTTCTGAAAAACTGCACACCAAGACTGCATTGGTACAAGTGCTGCTTTCATTGATTAATAACTCAGAAAATCAGAAATTTTAGCACTCCAATGTACTATTTCAGCTGCCAATCTGTCAGGACTATTTGTAAAGAGAAGACCACTGGAGAAAGAAGACTTTTTAATGAGTTGTTAAGGCTAATATGATAAAAATAGTATTGTATTTCTTAAGGAACTCCTGAGAATTTGCCACAATCCAGCTCAGATTCTAGGCAGAATAAAGTTATAAAATAGCTTACAAAAAGAAGTGTGGAGGAAGGATTAATGTAAATGACAGGAAGGTGTAATGGCTCTTGCATAGTTTCCTATGTGCTGCTGATCCAAAAATTTCATTTCATTTCCACTGATAATGACAGCTAAGCCGGAAAAAGCCTAAGAATAAGCGACCTTCCAGCATTTCTTCTGTTATTTTGTCACTGATATTTCCATGCTACAGTTTCTTGCCTCTCTGTCACCACTGTTGATTACAGTGTGCTGCATTACATTGCAAACTTTAGGATGACTGAACGTAAAAAAAAAAAATTATAATTGAATTTACTTAAGTGTTTGATATATTTTTAAAAGCACTCGGTTGAGCACAGTAACCTTCTACTAGCAGCAAGTTGCTTCTGAAGGTTTGATTGATGGGACTGGATTTGATTTAAACCCACTGCTTATGGGTAAATGATAAGAATGGGTTCCCATGATTTTTATGGTGGTTTCCTGAAAGCCCTGGAAAGTAGTGATTAGTAAACATAAAACTAGCTTGGACTGATGAACTGCAAAATGAAGCCTGTTCTGTAATTCTCTCTTTGCATTTCTTTACTCAGTTTGCTTTTAAATCAGTGTGCAGAAAGTCACTGTATACTAACAAACCACAAATTGCTGAATCAGCAGTGGACTGATAAAATGAAAAAAGCCAGCAGGTAAGGCAAAGAGATGTGTGCTTTAGGAAGGCTCTTTAAACCTGCAACTACATTTTTGCAAAACTGCTTACCAGGAGAAGTATTTTATGGTATCTCTGTTCTTCCTGCCTTGCAATCAGCAGCTGGCTCACAGCTGGGGGATGCGCTGCGATGAAAAAGGTTTTGAGTGACGTTGGACGAAAACGTGTGCCAACTTCACCGTAAAAGCTTATGTTAACCAACAGCCTCTCTGCTCTTTTAACAGAAGTGTATGTTCTGTGCCTCCTGTCTGGGAGCTGACAAGCAGCTCCTGATTGCCAGGCATCTGTCACTGCCATGAATGGACAGTGAAAACCCACTCTCCAGCTCTGGGTTTAAAGATGGTTGGCTCCTGCATTTATGGACAACAGCTCTGCTTCCAATAAAAAATGATTCAGAAAAATTTACTATCTCAGATTTCTTCTGAGGACAGACTGGCTGCTTTGAAAGGGAAATGTCTCCAAGAGTGATTTGACTCTCACAGTGGCTGTGAGGACTTGAATACAAGATTTATGCTTAAATATATAAACTGCAAATTGAGGCTAGGCTTGCAGTACAGAAGAAGTACGAGGGAAATATATTTTCTCTTCTGAAACTAGTCAAGCAGGGATGCTGGGGGAGTGGTCCTGCAGCTCAGTGAAGAGGAAGCCAACATAGGAAGGGGATGCCTTGGCAGAATCTGCCACATTTGCTCACCCTGTTCTCTGGCATGTGGAGTTGGGGCCAGAAACAAAGACTGCTGTGTGGTCAGCAGATCTGAACCCCATCCTATCAAGCTGGACCAAAAGCTAGTTTCCTGCAGAGGCAAGCCTCAGGACATGCTACTGCTGATCAAGGCAGTATCTACGTAAAAGTTACTTTTTGCCTATGTAGACACATCTGGACAAAATGTTGTTCAGTTTCTAATAGGGTGCAGGACGGTAAGATAAAAAAGACAGCTGAAGAGCCATCTGAACTGTGAGCGTAACTCATCATCCTTGCCAACGTGGTAACTTCAGAAATCAATAGAAACCCTTTGTCTGCCCTTACTGCACATCCAGCAAGGCCAGCAAGTTCTCATCTGCACTGTCTACTTTGGAACGGCCAAAGTACTGAGATGCTTAGTGCCGCCTAGACGTCCCATTGACCCTCCATAGTCTCTGACTACCTCAGTCTGGACTGCAAATAAACCTTTGCGTGGAAGAGTGGTCCTGAAGTCCTCTACTGCTGCTGTACGAGGATACATATATGTAAAACATTGTTCAAAAGCAGTCCATATTCTTCTGCCCTATGTCTGTGTTCACACTCAAAATTGGGTATGTAATTATTAATTTGTGGTAAACTGAGTAACTGTAAAATTTTCGAGTGTGAAGAAAAAAAATTACTTTTTGAATTACTATCTGAGGAAATTCAGATGTTATGACAAATGGTTTCCAAACAAATACTTAGGGGAATGAGTATTACATTTTATAAAACAATGGCATTACATGCCATAGTTCACGTCCAGACGGGGACATTGCTAATGCATCATCAAGTAAGATTGAAATTAGTTATTAATAACAGTGTTATTAGTTATTAGTATCAATTATATTTGAAACTAAATATGAGTAAAGATCATGTCACAAATCAAGCTACATCTCCTGGAGCAAGGCAGACTGCTGTTATGCTGTTCCTGTTTCTGTTTGATGATCAGTGATAAGCAGGATCCATTGAGTTATCAGAGGTAAAGCTGAGGCACTGAAGGTTCTGGAGGAAGCAGAAAGCACAGCTTTATCACACTGACAAATACATAACTCTAACCTGCTTAAGAGATTTAGATCCTCAGCAAACATAAATGGTGATTATACCAACATCACTGATTTTTAGTTGATCTTCATGAAATATAGCATTTCTATTTCCATACGTTCAATCATTAGGTAACTCACACTGAGGGATAGAAGTATAATTCAAGATTGTAGTATAAAATGCAAATTTCTGGACTTATGGTATCTTCAGCCTCAAAAGAAAATCAATCTCAAGAATGTTTCACCACTAGGAGCCATATAGCAGTTCAGGAATTCTGCAGCAGCATAAAATTATTGATCAAAAAAATTCCGAATGCTAAAGCACAATGCTTACATTTCCCAGGTCTTGTAAACAAAAAGCCCTGATTGCCTATGTAGTGTTCCATAAAAAGAGAAATAAATAAGTGAAAACCCACATGCTGGCTAGCTGAATGAGCTATTACCAGAAGATGGCAGTGATGTCTTTTTGCAGCTGTAGTCAACATGCCATTTACAAGAATAACCTAATTGCTGTACAGTTATATCATAGTAAAAAAGGGACATTGGTATAGTCAAAACAATTACCTCCTGGTATCTTCATTGGTGTCTCTAATGTGGTACAATTTTTGAGTAATTTTCAGTTCAGTTTTCTTTTATGTTTAGACTATGGTTGTTTCAGAAATCAGCCAAGCTCTAACAACATGTAAAATATTTTAGTTGTAGCATTAACAACAGTTTGACACACCTTAAGTTCAATTATTTCCTAATTAGAAGAATCTAATTGGAGGCCATTTTCCCATCACTCACTAGATCTAGACAACCCTCATTTGCTTCAGCTTTTTGCCAATTTAAAGGTTCTGTGAAATATTAGCAGAAAATGTAGCAAGGGCAAATTTAACATAAACAAGAAAATGTATTTTATTGTATCCACCTCATAGCTGCATGTGTAAGTTCTAAGATGCTAGACCACAATATATTACATTAGAGGGGAATTCCCTATTCTCGGCAGAATGATGCTATGCTTGCAAAATGCCTTTAATTTCATGTAGCAATGAGGGTCTGATAGTCATTCTCTATCCTGGATGGTGCAAGGAGCTATATAAAGAGAAAACCAAGGTTTCTGCTTTTAATTTCATAGGTCACAGAATTATACCATCCCAAACTAGACAAATGAGTGATTTGTGGAAGATATGTGATGCCTTTTGCCATAAAGCCTGTCACCCCTGCACACTTCATTGTCTCATCAAAAATGAGCGTGTCTGCTACTGCCAGTGCTGCCGTGATCCAAAAGCCTTTTAGATCAAAGGTGATGCTGCTAATCAACAATTCAGCAATAATAATATGATCTGCCCATTTAATCTTTTTTTAGAAGAATAAAGGCTTTTAATTTGAGTTATACAAATGAACTTAAACACTGCTATTGGCAATAATACTGCCTTAAATGTTTTCTTTCTTTGCCAGTTACAGATTCCCTAAGCTCCTTATTGCTATGTAAATGTGAAAAACTCAAACCTTAGCAATGGATTGGAACCACTGATTCTCCTAAAGTCCCCTAAGCAAACTGAACACTGAGCTGCCATGTCAAGCCTGTTAAGTCATTTGAAGGAATTTGGGAAGTCAGCACACTGGGGTAATTTCCTGGCAATTCATCTATAATGTCTACTGCCTGTTCCAATTTCTGACACATAGATATATTATACTCAACTGTGACCAGCCTGCATAAACCGTAAACTCTCTTGAAAATATAGAATGTGAAGAAGTGGGCTTTCTTAGTACTTTTAGAAAGGTAGATAAATCATATTGAACTTGGAATAACAGATGACCAGCTTTTGAATGACTGCATACCTGTGTATATTTTTATCTAAGAACTGAATGTAAAATATGTCGATAATGTAACAGGATTAATATTTAAAATTATTTCAGAGTGCTTGCCAAATACCTAAGCACCTGAAGCAATCTTCACACATGACTCAGTTTCATGTTTGTCTAACACAAGCTTCTCCCATTTATTTATAGAAAATGACTTAAATTCTTTCTAAAGTGTGTTTGATTTTACTTGAATTTGTGGATCACTTGTGGATGTCCCATTCCTGTAAGTGTTCAAGGCCAGGTGGGATGAGGTTTTGAGCAACCTGGTCTGGAGGAAGGTGTCTCTGCCCACAGCATGGAACAAGATGATCCTTAAGGTCCCTTCCAACCCAAACAATTCTTTGAATCTGTGATTCCATGAATTTAGCAGGCTGCTGCAGCATATTTTAAATTATGCTACTTTATGGTAGAGACAGATATGTCATTGGAAATTTGGTGGCGTTTATAATAAAAGGGAGTCGGAAGCTTTTAAAAGATCAAGGGCATTTAATAAAGAGATGTAGGTCAGCTGAAATTTAAAGTTCATGGAGGACTCTGAAGGCTTTTGGATACATCTCAGTAGGAAATCTGTGAGTAGGACTTCAGGTCCTTGCCATGTGGAAATACTTTTTTCTTATCAAGTTGTAATTCTGAACTCCAGAACGCCAGTATCTTTTTCCTTTCATCATTGTCTGAAGATGTAAAGTTCTTGTGGGCTCTTCATCACCAAATGACAGAAATAACTCATGTCCAAGGAAATGTATAATTATAAGTTTTCATCCACTACATTTTGAATTTAAGAAAATTCATTGTGGATATTCTATTTTTAAAGGTGAACAGAATCGTTTGGTAGATTAAAAAAGGCAACTTTAGTAAGCTAAAGATGTCTACTCTATTTGAAAAGGGAAGTGTTCCCTTTACAAATATATTAATGGATTACAGTCTTACTCAGTTTCTTGGAACTAATATTTTTTTTACCATAACTAGGGTTTTTTTAGATCCCACTTCAAGCACTTCTTTTTCTTCCAGCACGGCACAATGTTAAGTGAAATCACACAGCCCAAAGTCTGGTGTTGAAATCTAAAGAACGGTTTCCTTTTTATGTTCTATCAGTCCTTTAATCTTCCATCTATTTTCAAACTTTAGAATATTTGTGTTCCTGGATAGAAGAGATACTTTCCAGTTTTTGTAGCTTTTTTTTTTTAATGGAAACAATAAGAAAAAAAATCAAAATTCTATTGAAAACATTTTTTTATATCTCTTCTTCACTGAGACAACCACAGCACCTCATTCTGGGTAATGGTTTTAGTCACCATGTCTTTTCTTCAGACCATACTCATCCTACTCTCTGTGCAACTCTAAGTGATGTCATATTGAAGGAAGAAAAAAGAAATATTTTAATGGTTATGTATAAACTTAAATCAAAATACTCTCTGGTTAGTATTATTTATACCAGTTTCTACTGTGACTTTGTCTATCAAAACAATCAAATGCAAAGTTCACTCTCTGATGACTGAAGAATTGGATTGTGCAGAAGATAAAAAATTGGCAGAGCAAAACATCTGAGCTGTAGGCTATAAGGGAAAAAGGAACATAAAAAAGGTCTCTGTTAAAAAGAAAAGCAGTGGCTGAAGAATCATTTCTACATTCCGGAGACCTCTTGAAAAACGATGACCCTGGTAACTGGGCAGACAAAGAACCCACTATTAGTGAGCATTAACTCCAGGACTGCAGCCAAGAGATAAATATTAAAAAATGAATAAAGCACTAAAAATCTCTTTCTGTCTCAAAACTGTGGATATATAATGGCCAATTAATTAAGAGGAACCATACAATCACGTGCTACAATCTTGTCAATTCACAAGCTAAGAAAAGTTATATGAGGTCAACATTATGATGCAAACCCCTCTTAGGAGCGACCAGGCCAACAAAGTCCAAACTTCTTAGACTTAAGGCCAAACACATAATTCAATAGTATCAAAGGGCTGATATTCTCTTTTTGGGCAGATTCTATTATCTTTTCTTTAGGTAGCTTAAATGCAGAGCAGAGTTGAAAGCCTAAGTCAAGTTTTCTAGTGGAAATTCATGTGCACTGCAGGAAAATAATTCTTATAGTACGAAAGGGTGTAAAGAAAGAATAACAGTCAAAAGCTGAAAATGAGAAATTCTCCATGGTGACTGAGTGTTTCAACAATCTACTGTAGGGCATCACAAGACAAATAGTGAGACAAGCTTTTCTATGAAATTGATTTGCACTAAAAATAGTTTAAAATATATATAATTATAAAAGGTAGATTTGGAAAGAAAGAATTAGACAGGATAGAACTATATTGATGCTTTATATAATTTATATAATTTATGCTTTGGTTAGAATTTCTCGCACTTAAATTAACATCAAACATCTTTTAACTTGTTTTCTATGCTCCCCAATTACCAGTGGGACAAGAAAGAAGCACTTCTAGAGGGAGAATCTATTTGCATTAGACATTGTCTATGGACTTACCTTCCAGATGTGCCTATTTCTCCATAGAGTTTTGAAGAAACTTGATTCGTTTTGATGATTAATGTGGAAATGTAACCCATCCTCATTATCTCTGTTCTCCTTTCACTCTGTGCAAACCTGGATGATCACAGGACCATCTCACAGGAGCTCTGACTGCTATAGGTGGTTTATAATCCAAACACTACTAAGACCCATGGAAATGTATGTACTGAGGTGGTTTTGTCATTTCAGTGCAACACATCACTTTGTCAGGACAAGAGCATGAGCAAGGCTGTGCAAATATATCTACTGCAACAGGAATCTGGAAGGAACTTTAGAATAGTAAAACTTAATAATGTTTTTTACATTCATATTTTAATATAGTCCGCAAACCCAGACCACATGCACAAAAAAACTGAAATGGTATTTCAAAAGCAGCCATCGGTCTGTCATTATAACTTTCATTTGGGAGAAGTCTTTTGTGTGGTAGCTTTCACTACCACAGCAGTGATAGAAATGCTGCAGTCACTATAATGATTTGAAAAAGCAAGTATTGTAACTATTCAGTCAGCTTCCTAAAAGGCATTACTTTCTGCAAATCTTGTTTCAGTTATACCTTTTGACTTAGAAAACACTGACCATGGCATGAAGAATAATAGTAAAGGCAGGGTATTTTTGACTGAATCCACTGCTTAGCTTAATGAGGAAGACTGTCATTGTCTGAATTGTTACAAATCACTTTGACAGTTAACGAAAAAATGGAGGACAGATTCTCTTGGTGCCTCTTCAGTTCCGTCTCTGATGTTTTTTAACCAGAGTTACAATAGTATCCCGTTTCCCTGACCTGTATAAGGAATGTGGGCTCAGTTACTTTTTAGTTTTAAAAGTCAGAGATTCCAGCTGGTAACAGCAGCTTTTCTTTCTGCCCTTTGAAGTAGAGATAACAGATGATATTAGATTTACAAAAAGCCCAGCAACATTTATTAAATTTTAGAAGCCTTCCTTCTAAACACACAATATCCTTTAAAAACTTGATCTAAGGGGGATTATGAAAGATAGAGAGCAGTAAGAGAAGAGAGACTGCTGCCTGGTGTAGTTCAGAAGCAATAGAGAGCACACTGCAGAGTATTTTCTTCTTCAAGTGATTTTCATTTGCTGCTTTATTAGTCATTTTTAGGTACAGTGTTCAGTTTGAAACAGAACTATGCTAATCTAAGAAGATATATACATCTGCTAGAATTGATCTACAAACTCGTGGTATTCACTACCTTGGTGTCCCAGCTCTACATAGGTACATTTTTCCTTTTTTGCAAGAGATGATATGGAACACACAGAAGATCACTTTGAGGGGCAGGAAGGATAGTATCTTCTGAACAGGAAGGCCTACATATTCTTAGGGAGGAAATTCAATAGTAATATTACTTTTCTAATTTATACCTGAGATTTATAACTGAGATTTAAAAAATCTGTTCACAGCACTGTTCAGAGTGGTAAAGGTACAAAAGCAAAAATGTATCTGCATTCATGATAAACAGTAGGAATAATGCACAGGAGGGTACTATTCCTCTAGTGGGATTAAGAACTAGCAATGATTAGCAACACCTACTTTTTCTAATGTATTTTATCAATTTATATGATGATAATAATTAAATTATAAGAGTTTGAATCTTCGGATTCTACTCCATATAGGGAGAACATAGAAACAGGCACAGTATCTACTGAAACGTAAGACAATGAAGGTCAAAGAAGATTTTCTCCTATTCAATTCCCACTCCTCAGGGAACTTTTTGCTTTTGCAGCAGAAAGATTAAGAAGCTGAAGCCAAAGTTCTGCAAGGTCAAGGAAGGTGTGGGATGCGTATTCAGTCCCAACTTTTCTCAAGCAGAAGAAACACACAAAAGTGTGTGGGCACAAAATGGCAGAAAATGTCCCTCTCATAGAATCACTCAAATACCTACAAAATATGTGATTAAATATTCCATTTTATTTGATTTTTAAATACTCAAGTTATATTTTATTTCAATTTATGCCCAAGATTTATCAGACCTAAGTATGACTTGTTCTGTAATTAAGATTTTGAGGAATAGTATGTGACGTGAGAGATCCAGCCTCCAACCTTTTGTATTCCTTCAAGAATTCACGGTGAAAGCTTTGTTTTGAAAAAGGAGATATATTAACAAAGGTCTCTCCAAAATCAAACAGAAATTCAGCCATGAAGTGATGCAAAATAAGACTGTCCTACTGAAAATCTTGTTGGGTAGTGTTTTTTTCCTTTTTTTTTGTTAGAATATTTGGAAAATCTTACAGTCAGGTCTACTTTCATGTAAATAGAAGATTTCATTATATAAACTGCATCCAGCCTAAAGGAAAAAGTAAAATAAAATAAATGAAAGAAAATGTCCATGATAAAAAATATGCACAGACTCTTTATTAAGAGCATTTACTAAGATAGCAGTTGCAAGATCATTGACTGATGTAAAATTCCTGGTGAATACAACTTTCACAACACTCCAGTTTCAGATGAGCCAGATGTCTGATGCATATGTGGAATTCCCTACGTGACCTGTTTATAAAATACTTGACACCAACAAAGGCATAGGAAAATATGTGAATGTAGAACATTTATTGTACCTGTGAGTCTTATACTACATGTGTTCTTCTTTAGGGAAATAGGTGGAAATTTAAAGTAACTCATGTCTTTTGCTTCACCTCTGTCTCACCAATCAGTAAAGTGAGAATATCTAGAGTTCTTCTGGAGCACCCCTCAAGTCTGTGTAAAATTATATCATTGGGCAACTATGGCTGTTGTTTCTGGCCAGCTGAAGGATTAAGGAAGAACATTTTTTTTCCATGGAAATACCCCTTCACCTTCTAATTCAGCCTGATTTGAATATAAATTTAAATGGTACGATTGGTTCTTAGTTGAGCAATAGATTATCTGTCAATATGTCTTGCCAAATGGTCAAATTCAACACAACAGAAAAGGTAGTGAGTAATACATAACAGCCTAGTCACAGAACATTAAATTTTAATGTACAAAAGACTACTCCAAGCTCAGGTTCCGTTTTGCTAATATTTTGAGACTGGCAGCTACATGAACTTTGTTCTCTGTAACTAACTGTAACTAGAGTCAGGTTTTCAGGGAGTCACCTGGACAGACGACTGCTGCGATCACGGCACCCTTAGATGACTGAATGACTGACCACTGGTAACAAATCTGTTTTACGCTTTTTCCCAGCTGTGCTTCACCCATTGGTCACAGATCAGCACGGGCAATTAGACATGGAGCTCTTAAGACTCACTGATTTATTTTCTCACAACTCCCGTTTGTGCTCCCTGCTTTGAAAGTAAACATCCTTTAATGTAGTTTATAAGAAACTTTGCATCTTTTGCATGAATTTCTCAACTTTCAATACATGCAAAGAATTGTAACATTCTTGAACATTAATAAGTGCTGGTATTACACTGCATGGCAGCTTTATTTAGCATTAAAGCTATTTGAACTTTGAAGTTTCTATACCTGAGTTTCAAAAAGTAAATCAAGTGCAAAGCATGAATCTGTGTGCAATTTTCTTGGATGTCCTACTTTTTTTTCAGTACAGTCAACACAGCTGTTCCATTCCTACACTCTAGAATTACACAAAGACTTTTTCCAAAACAGGTGTCCATTTTGTCTTCTGACTGAACAAAGCCTAAAAATAAAACACAAAGCAGAACACAAAGCTTAGCACTTTCCTCTTTAAATCTTTTCTGCAGAAAGTTGTGATCAGATTCCTTTACACTATGCTGCATACCTGCTTCTAACAGCCATGATCTATGATGCTGAAATAACAGCACACGACATGAATATCAACTTACATCAGCATCCTACATTTAAGGATTTGTAGGTAGATATTACATCTATCCAAAATGTGTGTATTTATGGCAAATTGTATATCACTTTAGAAATGCATAGCAACATTATCAATCAGAGAGCTGGGTAGCTGAAACAATGAACAGCTGAATTACGGTGGTTTTTGCTACAATTAGTAAAATTTTTCTGGATGATCTTTTAAAAATAATTTATGAGATCATATATACCATCAAAATGAGTTTCATGTACTGACCTGTCAAGTGAAAGTTACAACTAATTCATCTTGATATGTTATCTAAGTTAGATATTCTTCAGGTCTTGTTAACTACTTTGATTGTCAAAATTTTGCAAAAAAATGCACTTTCAGTTAAGAAATTAGGTGGCAAATAAATCAAAGAAATTAAAAGATTAAAATATTTTCTAAAATGTTCTCAATTTTCAAGTTTTTTGAGCAAAAAAAGGGTTTGTTTTTCACTAAAATATCCCTACCCTCCTTGCCCTGGCCCCCCGTTTTTTTCATTTGTTTCCTTATCCTTATATCCCTTTTCCTTATGCACATGAAGCATCGCTGTAGTAGGCTGTGCATATGGGCTTCCCTCCCACTGGATCAGCCCCTTCAGTCTGGCCTACTCCTTCACACAACTATTTATGCAGAAAATGACACTCAGTGTGCCACACTGCAGATCCTTGGTTTCCTCCGTCTCGTACTCTGCGCCTTCTTTCTGTCAAATAATGTTCCAGCTTCCAACCACAAGTACCAAAATACAAAATATCAAGCCTATCTTTATGGAAGCCCTTATACAAAGAGACACAAATGTGCAATAATTTAATCAGCCTTAAGAAGCAAGCTCATGGGTATATTTTTTCCCCATTCAAACACCTCTTCCAGCAACATCTGAATAAGATTAAGGAAATAACATATGTAAGTTGCTTACCAAAAAGCATTTTATATCTGTCATTTTATGTAATATAAACATAAGCTGAACATTGGAGGAAATTTCCTGAGGTGCAGATTGGCACTGAAAGAGTTTCACAATGAAAATTGAGTAGGAAGCCTTAAGAGATTTAAAGCTAAACAAGATAAAATAAAAGACTGTAGGGGAAAACATTGAAGTGACAGAGAGCAAGAATATGTTTAATAGGTCTTTTTCCATCTCTCACCTCTGTGCTTTCATGATTACTTTTTTCTGCCTGAAAATTTTGAAAAGGCTTCTTTCTGATAAACAGAATGATCCTTTTCTCTAAAGCTACATGATTTTAAATGATGGTAACTAACTCAAGAGCATTGAGCTAGGGCTCTTGAGGTAGCACTCAAATGATGATAGAACAAAATGGAGCAGTAATTAAATACATTTTAAAGATAATTGCAAAAAATGTGATTTTAATTTAAAATACATTGATCCCATTCTATCAAAGCCATGTTAATTCTGGAGAACACTAAACATGGTCTGCTAAGCTCATTTTATAGAAATAACAGGCTTAAACTAAATATATATTTTTGACTTCTCTGTGTATTGCCCCTTCTGTTTAAATTTGGGGAGATGGCAATTTTGTTCTCTATTTGAACAACCCCTGATGCAATTGAGTTTTATTCCATCACTCAGTGTTATGACTAAAAATCCATAGGAAATAACAATCTAACCTGCCTTGCTGATAGCAAATTTAGCAAAGCCAGGGATACTTAAAAACATTTGGTTTTTATACAAAGAAAATACCTGTCTATCCACAAGTGTGGGGAGAACAGGTGTAATAATACACATGAAGCACTGTCCTTCAGGAGATATAGAACTGACATTTATTTATTAATGAATAAGAAATTGTAAGACTGAATATGAATTAATGAAATTATTAATAAGTTTTAGGACTTTGTAATTCTCCCAAGAGACTCTTGTCACACCACTTAAAGTTAAAAATAGAGAGACAATCACTACTTCAGACCAATAATTCCACAGAAATAGCTCTGTTTTTTTATCTTTATCTTCATCTCTACTGAAAATATGTACTAATTTAAATAAGCTCATATAAAGGTAATCAAATCCCTACAAACTCAGCACTTTTAACAGTTGAATCCTTTTCCAAATTAAAATCACCAAGTTATGTGAAAGTTATTTAAGTAAAGGCGTAACTGGTTCACGTGTATCTACTGTACAATTAGTTTCACTTCTCTAGGATCAATGAGGTTTGAAATGCAACCTGTAAGAGCCATGATCTCCATTTAAGATACTTTTTCCTGAGGTCACAAACGCTGGATTTATTCAACAGGCTTAAATAACCAGGAAGAAAAATAAGTTGAAGTTAAATTATTTTAAATTTACTTCTGGTGTGCAAAAGGGAATTTTTCTGAAAAGGATAGAGGAGCAAAAAAAAATGGGGTGAGAAACTAAGAAAATGATTGAAGGTAAAGAGTAAGAAAAGCCGAGAGGGGCATTTTTGCCAGTGCAAGGACAATGCGAAGGGCCTTTGAAATGTAAGAAGGCTAAAGAAGTATTAGAGGAAATGGGTTTAGTAATACACTGGGGGAACAAAATTAATTACAACTCCAGAAGACGTGTGATAATGGCTTTTTTCTGTTAATTTGTCTCTACCAGGAGAATAATAAAAAAGCAGAATGAGAAGAATTTGATAAACTATTAAAATATTTTTAGTTGCTGAATTTAAATTTACTCTAGGATATTATCAGTTAGGATAAATTAGTGTGAGGTCCTTGACTGCAGTAAAATTTCACTTATATCCATCAGCTGATGGCTTAGCAACTTGTACACAGTTTTCAGAATATCCTAAGTTTAATAAAATGCTTCTTATTGTTTGATACCTCTTTCTGTGATTTCCTTGTCAAGTTTCAGGATCTGACTTGTTCTGCAATTCTGTAAATACAGATGGCTACTGCTGTTCTTACAGAAGTTCTGATTTGTTTTCTTACTTCTATACCAAGTTTGGGGAATTCTTGTAGTGATTTGAACTCAGTTTATCTTGTCCATCATAGCATTTTACATAACTTGAATAATTAAATGGATAAGGATACATTAAAAGGTGAAAGTCAAACAGAGAAAATTATCTTTGATTTTGGTGTTGCATTTTTTGATGAGTTGAAAATTTCAGGAAAATGGACTTCGGTTTGTGTTTTTTCTTTTGCTTTTATTAGCTTAGACAAATACTAACTGTTAGTTCATGATATGCAGCACTTTCTACAAACTTGCAGTAGTCTTCTGCCTGAAAATGAAAATACTGTAAAATGTTGTGCTGTCCATCGTATTCAGAATTATTATTACATGACAAAAATTGTAAAAGCTACACACCTTTATCCTGGTGTACACACCACGTCATCATCTGAGTCAACCCAGTGATTTATGTGAAAGGAAAATGAGATGAACATTAAGTTGGGCAGTGGCCTATGAGGTGTAAGGAACCTCATGCCAGCCCTTCCAACTTCCCTGGAAAGCACTTTACGTGTATATCTTGGCTTTTACAACATTGAGTTCTATGAAATATGCAAAGAATATTATGTATCTTGGCAATGAAATGCTAGATATTTCTTAATATATATTTTACCAAAGTGTCTAGTATTAGATGATTAAGTCTACAGAGGTACTTTTTTATGATCAGTGGAGAGCGATGGGTATTTTTTCCATACTGATTCGTTTTAACACAGGTATCTGAAATAGGTCTGATGTGTCAAGCTCAAACGCCTATTTCTTTTCAATGACCATTCAGAGGTCCAAAGCTGACTAACTCAGACTTTGAAATATACCATTTAGAAATCAAATATTAAAGATGAATTCTACTGCACAGGATTTGTCTTGAAAGGCTTCTTTCACAGCCATAAAATTAAGCTGCACCTGCTCACCTATACAGGGCATTTAACTACAGGTCAACTATTCCGTGCATTTGCATGGATGATCCCTTCCTTCCTGGTGGAGAAATGGGATTCTTAACAGAAGTAGAATTCAATTAGCAATGCTCAGTCACTGTCATTTAACTGTCATTTTGTTCTTTCTCAAAAAGAGATGTTAAGTAGGTGGTGCTGTTATTGCTAAACAAAATCAGTTGAATATAGCAGCAATCCCTCAACAGTAGAACTGCTGTAAAGCAGGGCCATTGAGAATGTTACAAAAAGTTAAATATCTCTCCTTCCCACCCTGCTCTATTGCTGTCTACACTGAAGCAATGGAACTCTAACAGTAATTGCACAATATGTTACTGTATTAACAGTATCCTGAATAAGGGTGATTACATTTTTAAAAGTCTTTAAAATAGCATATTTTCCTGATAATCTCTGGTAATAGTTTTGCTTTGCCATCTGTCTAGCTAACTCCTGATTCTTTGTTAAAGGCAAGGAATGTAAGCAGATGCAGATGGCATCAGAATCCAGGATATCTACAAAGATTTGCATGAGCAGAACAAGCAGCACATGGAAAAGGTTACCACAGAGTGGATTTGCATACCAAATAGAAAAACAAAATACGAAAAAACAGGAGGCTGCACTATGTATCTGGTATATGCCGTGATCACACCAGGCTATGGTGTTTCATGTGCTATTAGGGCATGTATATTACATCAAATATTAAATGATTGTAGAAACAACAGAAGGTACTGAAAGATACCTTTGTTTCCTGGAGCTCTTTAGATGCCCTAAGGGGTTAGAAGAACACTGGAAATCTGTTACACAGCCAACACTATCAGAAAACAAAGTTAATACATTGTTCTTCTAAGAAATGTATTATATTTACAGGATTTTACCCAGTAGGACTTCAAGCTTTAACAGCTTTGTGAAAATTAATGTTGTTATATGAATGGAAACCATAATAATCTGATAACTAACAATTAATTAAATAAATACTTCAGTCTATTTGATCAGTTCAATTACATAGCTACATATAATCTAAGAATGCTATTTCATGCTAATATTTTTGGTCTATTTTTCTCGTTTAAATTTGAAAATAAATTGGATCTTTTGATATTTCTTAGAACTATAGGCTTCTATGGCAATACCACAGAAGACCTCACTTGCTACTGACTTCCATTCTCCTGAGAAAGAAGAAATTATTTCTACTGCAGAATTAAACAAACAAAAAAAAAAAACACCAAACCAAAAAACTCCACGTCAATAAACTGATTATGTTAGAAAGAAAACCCATATTTTATCTACAAAACAACCATGATGTAGCATTTCTTTCTAAGTGGATTTTCTGCCATGAGGTATCAACATATATTATTTTGTAAAGAATAGATTTACTGTCCGAACTCACCCTAATCAAGGGAAAATTAGGAACTTTTATGAGTGCTAGATTCTGACCAGACATTTCTGTTTTCCAGGACACTTCCTGGCTAGGGCTCTCTGTGCTATTCAGTGACAAGAAAAAAACTACCACTAGGAAACATAGTCTTAAACCACTGAGATCCCCTGAGAGATTTCTGTTGCTGAAGGCTTTAACTTTCCTCCTGCTGCTGGTATTGTACTGAAGCACTTGTTGACAAAGTATATATGTATTTATACTGTCTTTTTTACTTTCATAGAACAGATGATTAATTTATTATTAGGCTGGGTGACATCTTCTGATTCTTACTTAGGTCTTTCACTGAGGTGGCAGGATCTGTCAGTATTTGTAGCCTGTTGGATTTCTGCTTGTGCACTTATTAGCATCATCCAAAATTGAGCTTAATTACTTAGAACAGGTTCTGAAAAGACATTTTGCCTAATACACAAAAGATTTTTGCTTAACTGGTAACAGCTCATTCCCATAGCTTGGTTCCAAATAAATGAAGAAGCCTTCAATTTTGACCTTTTTGTTGTTTTTTGTTCCTTTTTATTTTATTGTACTTGTGCACTCAAGTACAGTGCTGCATCCATCTCATAAGAATTGTCTCTCCATGTTTAACAGTCATGAAACAGTTACATTATTGTCACAGTTTAGGAGTGGTATCCCTCAATTTAATGTTCCCACTGAAACACCCGACACCACTCACTGCTCGCTTGCTTCCCTGTCTTGTGGCAAGATGGAGAGGAGAACTGGAAGCACAAAAAGGTAAATAACAGGGGTTGAAATAAGAACAATTTACTAAAAACAACAATGAAATAAGAAAACAAACAGTAGCAATACCAGTACTAGTCAGAGAGTGTACAAGGTAGGTGAACAATTCACAGGCTATTGCTCACCCCGTGGAACATGGTGCTACCTGACCACACACCCCAGCAAGTTGGAAAAAACTCCACCCTCAACAGCCCCCGGGGCCTGGTGTGAGGGGATATTAATAAACCCAGGGTCCTGGCTGTGCCCACCTTAACTGCTGCAAAAATTACTCTGTCCTGGCCAGAACCAGGATAGGTGTCTCCCCTGTAACTGAGTTATTGGTGGCACCACCATCCCAACAGAGTGTGCAACCAGAAATCTACAAATTGTGTTGAGGCAATTCAATCAGTTTGATGTAAATATCGACTGTTTATCACTTCTCATCTGCTTTTCAGCCTTCTTTTCCTCTACAGTGATCTATGCCAGCATTTGAATCAATAGTGTCTTTTAGTTGAACAGAAATGTATGGTTGTATTGCTGTGTTTTCACCAGAGCACTTTAGCATCTTCATAAAGATGTTATGGAACAGCTTGCAAAGCAGCTATTTTCATCACAGTTCATAAGAAATATGCAAACCAACTATTTACAGTAGAGCCCTTTTTTCCTTCTTTGAAGATCCAAAGCTATGCTGCATGGGTCTATATAAACACCTTTTACTCTGACAAAAGCAATTTTGGCATAGACCTCCTGTTTTAGGCATTCCGGTGTTGGCTAAATTACACTTTGGAGCATATCTTAGTATTTCTTTCCCAATAATAATATCAATAAATTAATTACTAAACATGACATTCAAAAGTTTAAATCTTCTGATGTTGAAACCTATCCTATTAACATCTGATAAGATTGTATTTAAATGAAAGAGGCATGCTTATCAATTTTATTTGATACAGCTCTACTGAGTTCAAGAAAGCTACTTTGTTTTACATCTGGTGACAATTTTGGCACTTGGACAAAACCAGATCCAAAACAGATAAGGAATAAAAAGGTTAAATCAGTGTCAGAAAAAGCTTATTATCTTCCTTTACATCTCACTGTGCATGGTTCATTGTAGCACAATTTCTTCTTACCTCTTGTGAAAATTTGTAATGATCTTCCCCATCACTAATACTATAAATGTGATTTACACTCTGTTCTGGTGGAAATCTCAGTTTTAGGAACATTGTGTAGATATGAAGAATGAAAAATATATAATTTTTGTGCTGAAAGTAGATTTTGTGACTTGCTTATAGTGCAGAAGATACTTGAAAATTGTTTTTACTTTCCTTTTTAAAACCAATATGTTACTATGTGTTTAGCTCTGACTTCTGAGAGGAGGAACAAGTGACTCTGTGTATCCACCTTAGTGCTGTCATCCCACAGGAGGCAGCCTCTATAAGCACAGATGTTATAACTGTCCCACTCCCAAGGAAGGAATGACTCTGGATCTTTTTCTCATTGTCTATTCACAAAAAGACAGCTACATTTTTAGCTTTGCCGTGATCCCCCTGCCCTAAGAAAAGAGGATGTGGCTGGATGTAACAGGATCACTGCTTGTTTGCTCTGTACGTAAAATTTCATTAATCCCACGCTCTGGGGCTTCCAGTGGGCTGTAATGACTGAGGAGGGAGGAAGCCTCTTGGCAACTCCTACTTTTATGTCTTTTGTGCCTTCCTTTAGGGCAGAGATGTGCCACAGCACAAATGGACATGAGGCAAGGTGTGCAGAGATAACTAGGAGGATTTCAATTCCTCAAAATTTAGGCAGCATATTTTGCTTGCATAATCAAAATTTAACTGAGCACAAGACTAGGTCTCTTTGAAGGGGGCTAAGGGTATTCTTTGCCTGGGTCCTGCATTGGAACAGAAGTGATTCTAATATTTTTCCTTGGACCCGTAGTCCTTTTTCCATACTAAAATTTGTTACCCCTGGAAGCTAGCCTCTTGTGCCTTCCTGCTCTGTTTCCATGGGAAATTATATTTCTTCTTTTTAATCTTTCATTACAGGTTTTATATTTTTTAATGGATGGTGGAAATGATGGTGTATGGGCACATGTACTGCAGAAATTATCTGGATTCCCTGAAATTAGACATCAAGCACACTATTTGCTGGGATTTCAAGGGAATTAAATACAAAGTCCTCATGGTCTTGCCCAGTTCTACATTCCTCCTCTAAAAGACTCCTGAATTCATTGTGAAACATGAAAAATTTCAGAACAAAAGATTAAATTTGACAGAGTACTAACAGGAACATAAGAAAGGGAAAGTAAAAGAGGATGCTGCAGTCTTTATCTTTAAATCAGTAAGGTTTATTGAACTTCTTAAGCCTTCTCATAGCTCCTTTGCTAAAACAAAGAAGACTTAAATCCAAAATAATAATTAAGTGGGATTTCTGCTTCCCTAAAGACACCTAGGTGGCTTCATTCAAGCATCAAAAGGGCATCAAAAATACCAGAGAAAGCACCAGTGACAGCCAGTGGCAAATTTTTTGTTCCATTTGCAGAAACGGGCTTCTATGGTGTAGTAATTCATCTCCCAGACTAGGAGTATATTTGGACAAAAGCTAATAAGCTTTCCAGTCTGTGGCCCACTCCTTCCAGTGACTACAGTATCACCTACGAAAATAAATTATTTCATTTTCAGAGTGATTTTCATTTTCTTTCCATTTTTAATTGTAGGTTACCTGAGGGAAAAAAAAGACAAAGCATGAAATACAAGAAAAAATAACACCTTCACACATTTTTGTTTTTTCTTAGTTGTTCCATTACAGACTGAAAGACTCTAGAACTTGGTGCCAGGTCAAGGTAACAGTGGAGATAGGATTGTGTATTAACAAAGCTGAATTTTGCCTTTTCATTTTTATTCGTTTACCTGCTGTGGTCATGTTCAAAGAGCTGCAAGTAAGTGGTTTAAATGAGATAGCATATGAAGGAAAAAAATGACACCCATGCTTCTCAGAAAGAGGTAAACAAATCTGTACAATCTGCAAAGCATCATCATTCTGCAGATATGTTTAGCTAAGCACAAGAAATTTAAAAAGTCCATATGTATGCATTGCCATCCCATTCCTCAGCACAGATGTTTTCAGAGAAAGAATACAGAATGGCTTAACTGGGAATTCAGCTAACCCCTTGACTCTCATCCGAAGACTTTAGCAGGTGACTTGTTAGGCCTACTGTGGCTTAAATTTCCTTCCACTTAATCTTTTTCTCTAGTAGGTTGCAGCTGTAGATATGTGATGGAAGAGTTATATTTGAGTGGGATATCAGATTGTATATCACCTCAGATACTCTAGCTAAAGAAATAAAATCGAGTCTGTGGTGGTTTTTTGCTGTACATTCACCACCTATAGTTTTCTTAATACTGCATGGAAAAATATGCATTTAAAAGAGTAAATACTGTACAGACTTTCTCTGCAATCCCCTACTGTGAGCTCTGCAAGAATAGTTTCGTGTTTGAAGGATTGAAAATCTCAACAATTCTAGGGCAGTGACAGCAACTGAATTGCATCTTCTGAAGTTTAGTATTCTATTGTATTAGATATTTAGTCACATCTGAAGATATCTGAACACGAAATAGCTACTCACGCAGAATTTTTTCGGATATACATAATTTATATCAACTTCCTTTCTTTTCTCCAAGGAATCTGGTGTTAACTGACTCTTTAGGAATGCTTGCGAAATCCTAGCTGGTCTTCACAATGGAATACAAGGACTGGGACGAAACAATCAACTTAATATCTGGGTATGATAGGTAGCACAAGGCATTTATGACTGAACTTCTTAATAGGGTGAAATATAAGAAGCAGAATGCAAATTTCCAAATGCAGTGCACTGGGCTTAGGATGACATAGCATTCTTCAGCTCTCGGTGCTTTTCCAGGAGTCAATTAAACTTTAACAACATTTAAAATTTCCAAAGTGCAATAGTGCAGACTGAAATCTGTAAAGCACTTCATGCTCTGGCTCTGATTCTCATGGTCTCTTCTGTCCCTGCCACTGGGGATGGCAGAAAATGGCCTGGTTGAGAAAGAATCCTGCCAGGCCAGTCTCTGCCTTTCTTGATCTCTGCAATAGAATAATTCCCTTCCGTCCGCGAGTATTCAGATTCCCTACCTGGTCTTCTGGGTCTTCTTGTCCAACTAGACCAGAAATAAAGTTAAATAAAAAGTATAATTGTGCTTGAAATAATATTTAGAAAATCCCATTGGTAGCATTTCAATGTGTTCAGTTCCTTTATATATTTCTTATTTTTTAGCAGCAAGAATAGTGAGAAAATAAAAAAATGGAAACAAGAAATTAGTTCTCTACTCTGGAACTCAAGCTCTGAAGTGATTTTAAGGATAAGGAACTAACGAAATGCTTTCCTGTGAGTTGCACTAATTACAACAGTATGTTCACGTGGGAGGAAATAGAATGTGTGCTGGCTTTGTACACAGAGGCCTGGCATGAAGCAATATAAAGAGTGGGAGCTCTGTGATGTACAGTGTATCTCAGCAGCACAAGAAAACCCCAGTCATTTTCCAATAGCTGTATTGTCAAGGAAGGGATGTAAATGGAATTGCTGAAACAAACACTCAGCCAATTGGACTTGTGTGGGTAGACACAGGTTGTTGTTAGCTGGTTGTGATTTCTGTTACTCATTTGAAGTGGCACAGAAGAGATGAAGCAAATAATAAAGCTGGATTTTAAATTGGATCATTTAAAATATGTCTGTGATGTGGTGGGAAATTAAAATTAAAAACATTTTAGCCTCTCTCTGGAATGAAACCGACAGTAAAAGAAATTCCAAAACTCTCAGAAACATTCACCTATGTGAATTAAACATGAAATGACAGTTATTTCTCCAAATGTGTGGCTACAGTAAAATGATCTCAGGTTAGGCATGAGAGAAACCATTTTATTTCTGTTTTTTATTGTGATCATGATTTGAACAAAGTGGCTGGAGAGGCTGTGTATTCTTCTTCTTGGGAATTTTGTCAAAGCAGATTTAGACAAACATCTGTCAGGGAAGTTTTCCCACTCTTCTATGCATTAAAGGAGAGTGACAAAACATAGACTCTATAGAGAAACATCAAATGAAGAAAGGGGAAGGGCAGGAGGGTGTTTGGCGGGGGGCGGGTGAAAATGGAGGTTAAGGTATATATTGAGGTTAAAAACTATGATGAATCAAGAATGAGCCAGTGCAGTTTCCTGGTGGAAGATTTTCTCTGTTTTATTTTGAATTTTAAAAAGTGAAATTTTCCCCTGCTCCCTTAATAATAAAAGTACTTTGCAATTCTATAGTGTCTTCATCTTACAGTTTCAAAGAGCTGCAATGAAATAAGCCTCTGAGTTTTCCTCCAAGCAAGATAGATGGGCTCCAAGTGCTTCCCTTTGTATGTCTGACTACCTACTTTGAATGTCATCATTCTCCAAAGGAATGAGGAAACATGAGTAATGGAGGAATGAATATCTTTCAAATTGACTACATGAAAGCATAATTTTCATGAAGGCAGCTTTCCATCCTGACACTTAATGCAAACACAGTGACCCATATACATTCAGAATGGGACTGACAAAACTTACGTTAACAGCTTGATTTAAAATCAACAGCTGACTTCAAAAGAAAAGAAGTGACATAAATATTTTTTGTAATAAGAGAGTATTGCCATATTCTCTCATTAATATGGTAAATAGTCATATTGTGTACATTTTAACACATGACTACTTTGAAGTCTGGCTTCAAAGTAGACAAGTAGAGTTACATGCTTTTGCTGTAAACTTCAGAGCAGGGAGCATTCCACTCATCTGTCTGTTCAACTGCTGGTCTCCTGAGCTATCAATCTCTTAAAAGCAAATATTCCTCACCATAATGCCACTAATTCACAGAATGCTGATATGTTTTATTACTAAAAAAATGTGAAAACAGCTGCATGTTCCATTACGAAGAAATACAGTTGGAAAAATACTAAAAATAAATCACTCTACAACAGACACTTTTTATTAAGATGGTTCTATGTGACTATAACTGGAGTAGGTAAAATGCTGAGTTGGTTATATGTAGGATATTCTGGCATTTTTAAAAGCTTTTTGACTGGGATGGTATATGAACAGTAAAATCCTGACATTATATACAGAAAGGAATTTTTAAAAAGTTTTCATTTAAGAGCAGCTAATTGCTTTCTCTCTCTTTCCTACTCCACTTTTTTTTTCTTCAGAAAAAAATATACCCTGGAAAGATGATAGAGCTGGTCTGAGAGAACTGGGACCAGAAACAGCCGAGAGCCTCCTGAAGTTCAAGTAATGATCTAACAGAGGCCAGGAGAGCAGTAGCCATCGGAGATTTATAGTGATTTCTGGAGTGAAACCCACCTGTGTCACCAGCCCAGCTCAAACTCCATGGGATTGTCCTGGTACAAGTGGCCACTGCATTCCAGGAGAGAAGCCTGGGAAGGAGACAGTCACCAGTCCCTGGAAAAAAGTTCTGTGTCTTCTTCCTGTATGTCAGGTCCTTGGACAGGAGGGACTTTTTGGCTAAAGTAAAGCTGATTGGCATATCTGATTAGGAAAGGTAAGTTCCTGATGTCCCAGCAGCCTGCCAGGACAGCAGGAATACATACTGGAAACCAACTGGCATTTTGGTGGGATGCCATCAAAACCATCAATTTAAAATAAATTTAGGGTTGGCCCATTTTGCCCTAATATTTGTATTGCTGAACATATATGTGTGTCCCTGATATATTGTGCCCCTGATATACTGTGCCCCTGATATATTCCTGGTGGTTTTGACCAGCTATAACTATAATAACAAGTCTCAAATATGCTACTAATGTATATTGGTTATGATAAACACATAGCTGAGATCCCTTTATTTTTTCTTCCAGTGGCTTTAATTATCCCTTCCCTTCATTTGTGACATGTACCAAACTGGTATCCCTTTAGAATATTTTCCTGGGACCAAGTGAGATCAGCATTTATTTGAATGTTGTTGATCTAGTGATAATGTTAATGTCAGTCTGCTAAGCTGGAACATGCAACTCTACCAGGAAACTCCACCCTATGAATCATGAATAGGACTTGCTATAGTCTGCCCCTAAGGATGACAAGCATTCGTGTGTGCTGTGTGAATCATCCTTCTGCTATGATGCCTGCCACTGAAAGTCCTATCAGCTTATTTAACAGAGTTACCAGAGTCATCTATACTCTTCTTTTATTCTTCCTCTTCTTCTTCTTCTTCTTCTTCTTCTTCTTCTTCTTCTTCTTCTTCTTTTGTTATTATTTCATACAAGAAATCCACACAGACTCTTTGAGGATGGTTATTCATACCAGATCTCTCCACTTAGCAGTACATATAAAGAAGAAATCAAGATCAGAAATTGTCATTGTATTGGAGTGTCACAAAATCATGCCCCAAAATCAATGGGATTATTTGTGACGGGAAACCTGGACTTGTCTCTCTCTCTCTCAAAAAGAGGCGATTACATAGGTCTCTTAGTGTGTTATTTGTTCAACAGGTGGTTATAAAAAAAGTGCTGGACTTTAGCTACTTGAAAAGCTGGCTTCAGGAATGGAGCTGAGAGGTATTGGAGGAGGTCAGTACTTCAGGCCTCTCATCTCATTTAGTTTTGTCCCCGAAATCTATTTAATGAAGCATTTATTTTTGAAAGAATAAAAACAGGCACCTAAAATGATTGTACTCACTTGTGCTTTAAGGGATTGATTTGCCTGAGACTTATGCATCAGAATGTCATATATTAAAAAGGGCTCTGATGTTTTATACAACAAGGAAGCACCATTGTATGAATACATAAATAATTCTTTTCAACTAATATTACACGAAGGCTGTGCACAGAGTTTGCCATGAGGTTTTGCTTTGCTTTGAAGTTATCTTTAGTGCAGTGCTAACAACCAGAAAACTGAAAGCTAGCCACAACCTGCGCCTTCAAATTGAACAGATTAAATAGTGCTCAGTTTAACTCAGCCTGCTCCAGATGCACCACCCACCAAAAATACAGGACTGTCGCACGGAAGTGTGGCTGTTAGCTGCCTCAGCTGCAGTAATGTGCATGGGCAAACAAAACAAACAGGACAGATGAAGCATGTAACAGCCAAAAACAGATAAGAAAAATGAGAATTGTCCAGCTGAAAATGTGACAGTTGGCATGTATGAATGTAGAGATGGAGAGCATTACTATAGAAATGCAGTAATGAAAACACCAGTTAGTCATAGAGAAAATTCAATGGTTTTCATCATGCTGAGTCTGCGCGCAACAAGATTTCAGTAAAAAGGCTGAAAGCTCTTTCTTCAGCATTTGACCCAATCATTATAGCTTTTTTCCTGCTGGTTCTGCAAGAATAGTGCTGAGGAAGTGGTATAACTAAAGAAAAGGATGAAATCAACATGTCCTATAGACATAGTTCAGGCATGGTATATTTTGTTAAGTAAATTTTTTTTTTTAATTTGAAACCTGCTAATTCACAGAGTCTGTAAGTAAAAGGCTCCATCCTGTTGTCCAGATTTCTTTAAATTTGAAAATGTATAGAGCACATCAGAGCCTTAAGTGATGGCACTTCAATTACAGCAGTAGTTTGCAGTACAGGGTTAGGCTGGCCACTGTGAAAGATTTCTGTATTTCTGATTACTCTCAGCATATGGAGTAAGTGTAAATGCTAAGAACATGCCTAAGGAAGACTGTGAGGTGATGAGTAGCATTGACTCAGCTCCCCTTGTAGCTACTTGATTAAGGTGCTTATGTGAGGATGCTCATTTGAAGGAAAATGCTAAACTTACCACTTCTGTTCAAGCAGGCCAACTCCATTGTCTTTTTTTTTTTATGGGGAGAGTTAACAGAAGAAAAGGACTGAAAAGGTGAGTGCAGGCTGCTGTCAAAGCAGAGCAGTTCCTTGTGGTATTGTAAGGCTCTAGAGTGTCAATCTAAACAGTTCAGATTTGATTCAAATCTAACTGTCTTTGGGACTTTGAAGGAAATCCCTCCTGTTTCAGACAACTGCAGTGAGCAGAAAATGGCTGCAAGGTGCCTGAGAAGAGAGCAAATATTGAGAACATTTTGAGAGCAAACTCCAGAGCACCTGTGAGCCCCAGCAATGCTGTCACTCTTCTTGATAGCTGAGGCACGAGGGACTGGGTTGTTATTTCACATCCCTGCAGCTTACTTATCCAAATCAACCTGTAAAGCAAAGAAAACAACCCCCTTTTAATTAACTTGGAATGAGTGTTCTAATTCCACAGGAAGAGCTGGATCTTCTGTTCATACAGATCGGGATGTAGGATGCTTTGTGCAGGAGCTATATAAACAGCAGAAAGGATACTTTTGCCAAGTTGGACATTTGTAAGAGGACCTTGCCCTTTTCATCTCCACACATGTTGGCTTTTCATCCTCTAACCACATGTACATTTCACAGCTTATAGCAGCAAAAAGAAAACTAAAACATTACAGGAGATATTAAGCTTACTGTGTAGTGTGAGAAGACAGCATATTCTGTCAATTAAAGCCACCTGCTTAATATATGAAACTCCGAGGGCGCTTCTTATCCTGTGTAATGTAAAAATATATTTAATAAGGAATCTGGAATATTGGCAAAGATTTGGTTTGGAGTGAAGAGAGAGATAACAAAATCCAGAATTTTTTCATGGTAATTTAATAGGTATTACTTAAGAAAACCATGTGGTTTTAGAGTAAATCACAAAATATAAAACCAGCATGGAGTAATAATACTGACATGATATTAATGTGAGCTAACTCATTTTTCACTGTGTACAGAGACAAGTGAACAGGTTCCTTTTTATGTTCCTTCAGTTAAAGAACCAAGGTGACCAAATGTATCAGGTTTAAAATAAGCAAAAATCTTATTACACGCATAGTTAAAAGGAGGAATTTATTTTCCCATGATTTTATCCACATGAAAAGTTTATGTAGGTTGGAAAATCAATCAAAAATTGACTGAAAAAAAAAGGGTGGACAATATTAAGTGCAATTGCACCATCTGTAACTCAGCAGGCCCTGAAGGTGGAGAATGCAAAATGTTTCGGAAGAGTTCTGCTCTCCTTCCTCAAGTGTCTGCTAATGGCCACTACCAGGGACCAGACAGTTGGTTAGCTGGATCTTCTCAGCTGTGTGTGATATTTATCAGCCAAAATCAAACTCGTGTTGTGTATAGGAGCCAGATGGCTTTTATCCTGATGGGGCTGAGTGGTGTAGTTTTGCTCTTATAGCTCTAAGAAATGTTATAACTCACATAAAGGTATTATTAATAGAAATATAAAGACATAATCCATAGAATTTTAGTCTAATTTAACCTTAAACAGGCATATTTAATGAAGGATATGCCTTTGTGCATTTTCCATGACTTTTCACTCAATATTTTAATCCCAAACTTGATATGTACACAGAAGGTTATGGCAAATCACACCTAGTGATGTAGCCAATTGATTTAATTGACATGAAACTTTTATTGTCTTGGACATGAGGGAAACTCTTCCCTTTTGAATGGAAAGATTTTTTTTTTCTATGTTTACATTATATTATAATATCTACTCCTGCTAAGAGACACTTAGGAGAAAAATTGAAGTGAATTGTAGTCCTCAGCCAGCAAGACAAGAACTACCCTGACTTCAGAGCAAAGGTTGAAGGAGGCTATACAGCACAAATCTGAGATTCAAAGAGTTTTGAATTGTCAATTTTGAAGTAGTTTTTTCCTTTTTGTCCTTTTGAATTTCCTTCAATTCCCGATAGCAAGATATGTGACTTATCACATTTGGAACAAGTTCCAGGAAAACAGTTTGCTGGATAAGATGAAGGAGCTGGTTATTTGAGATAGAACCATGTGAAGAGAGACAAGATAATACTTTTTTCCTAGATTTACTCAGCACAATGTTAGGTCACAGTGGCTTTGGTTTGAGTTCACTACAAAGCCACATTTTTCCATATCACATCATCTAGAGGATTCTACAAGGAGCACAGCCTGCACAAACTGTAAATGTCATTGCACAAGCTTTCTCATGCCTTGATCTGCAGAAAACTTACTCATCAAGAAAATACTTCCCTCTTGGAACAGTTAATATCTCACCTTGCTTCCAGGTCCTATGAGAAGAGGTCTCACCTTCGAGTGAGTATGAGATTGTTTGATATGAGACTGAAACAAGTTTTGACAGAAGGAATTACATCTGACACTCAAAACAGACTATATTAATGGAGAAAACCATACAGCCAGGGTGAATTAGAAGAAGATGATGATGGTGAAGATGTTGACGATGGTGATTAAGGGAATCGTGATGATGAAAAGAATGGCTTCAGTTAAATAGGTATTTTGAGTTTGAAGTGTTCTTTAAGCCTATTTATGTTTGTGGCTTATAGACCAGCCAAAACATTCTTAAGATAAATTCAAGTGTGATAATCTTACACTTAAATTTTAGGAGCAAATCCTAAGGTAAATTAAAAATCTGTAGAGTTTTTAATATTTCTTTTTAATGCAATTTTACTTGTCCCAGTACCTTTTTATTTTTTCTCTTGCTGATCCATGGCACATTTTCTTGCCAACAAGGTTATTCTTGAGATGGTAACAGATACTCTAGTAAGAAGTGATATTATTTGCATGTCAGAGAAGTGACTACCTTACAGATGTCAATAGCTTTTAACATAGTCTGCTCTTTTCTTTCCTTTCCAGCAGAAAATGAACACTGATATTGTTTTTCAAAAGTAGGTCTAGAATCTCCCAGTAAAACAGTATCATTAGTATTATCATCTCATGTGCTTTTAATTTAGTAACTGGATCAGTTTACTTGAAAATGTATCTCAGTGGCCATAATGAAAAATAGGCAGCAAAACAACCAGACTGTTTAGTACAGTGATATTTGGGAATATATTTTAATTTATTGTGCAACCTAAGATGGTTTGTTTTTTGCTTGAATGACAAATATATTAAAGAGCTTTTATTTTGCATATTACTTGTGTAGTATCTTCAATTTAAAAATAACAGACATTTTCGTTAATCGAAACAACTTGGAACCATTAAATTTTAAATAAGATGAAAATACTGCATGATTGTTTGGTGGACTTTCAGTGTGATCTGCATGATCTCAGTTTATTTTTCACAGTGTTCTCTTTGTTAGACCACTGTAACAGTAGATTCTTCCTGGATTCCCAACAGATGAGCCAAGACCAAAGGACAATGAAGATTATTGTAAAACTTCTGATGGTGATGTCTCATTTATAAGTCAAATTAAAGATTTAGTGTATCAGCAAAAACTTTCTTTACCGTTAATAATTTTCTATGATTATTTCAGAGATTTTTATCATACAAATTCATTCACTGCTATATAGTATTTAATCTTCTTCACGGTCGTGAGACATGTAAATTCTGGAAAGAAAGAAAAATACAATAAAAATTAAAATAGTTTACTGCTCTCCTGACTTTGTTTGCTGACTATGCCAGCATCTTTCTAGCACATGAACTGCCATTCAATGCTCCCCATGCACCTTTGGCAAATAAGTCTTTCAGGATGAGTTGCAGTATGAGAGGAACTGTAGAGAAGACGAAGCAGGGTGACTTGTGTGGAAAAAGAAAGACTCTATATCAGTAAATTGAAGTAGAAAAAGTGAATTGTTTTCCTTAGAAAATTAAAATAAGGCAGAATGAATTATTAACATTGTCTTTTAAAACAGATATTAGACAAGGGATTTTGTACCGACATTAGGCTGTGACACTAACACATGAATTGAGCAATGTTAAAAAGGAGCTATTTCAACTTTGTCAAAGATTGTTGCAAAAAGCCCTCCAAAGCTTTACTAAATCTTTTTTGGTGTTTTGAAAAATTTGTAACAACTATCTGTACATTTTGCATGTTCAGATACGACAAAGAAATCCAAGTTTTAAATATTCCTTTAGAATAATAAGTTTATATGTTAAAGTCTTTGCATTCTGCAGTACTAATAAAGAATTTATATCTTAAAGGGCTGTCAGAGTTAGTTTTAGCTAGATCAAATACATACCAAGTAGGAGTTTTGATGACATGGATATTTGGGAAATGGTCTATTGCCTTCTGTAAAAGCGTTAGAAAAACATGTATCAGACACAAAAAGTCCCATTGCTCTCTAGAGGACGGCACAAAAAAAAGCAATTTTGATTGTTGAATTTGTCTTTAGGTGATAGTTTGTTTTACACAAACATTAGAATTCTTTTTATTACCAAAAATCATGGAAGTCCAGTGAGAATGCATGCAAGCATAACAAATGGACATAGCTTTCGCTCAAAGAGTTTTCCAAGGTCACACATCCCCCTATTTATTAAGTTCTGTTCCTATAACTCTCTTCTTTGAAGTTAATATATGTATGTTTCTTTCTGTAAATAAGAACAGTAATAATATGTTAATCTTTAAAGTAAACCCCTATGCTTTCACTCTGTCATTGAATATCTGTTTTAATACTCTCCCTATTTCTAATCACTTTTAAGAAGCTGAATCAAGTTGCTTTTGCATACAGCTCCTTTGTTGTAACTGTGCCATCACTTGATGGACAGGACTGAGAGGACTACCTTCCCTAAAACACAGACTTTTATTTCCCTACCTATTAAAATTTCTATTATACTTTAAAAGAGATAAATCTCACTTTAGGCCTGTTTTCTATTTCTAAATGTAGCATGAGTCTGGAGAACTCCTAATAAAATTATGTTTCTGGTACTATTCCTAGCCCTGGAATATGTTAGCATTTACTACACATTGAAGTATTGATCACCTGCCTGAAGAAATGGCTCAAAGTTCATTCCATTTGAAATGATTCTTCTTTGATCCCTGGCTTTGGAGAGAAAATGGAGCAGTTTTCAACTACTTCTGGGAATTACTGCAAAATACACTTAATTTTAATAACTTTCTGCACTCAACTTGGCAATTTTTTGTCTGTAAGAGTCTTTAAGTTTCAAACTACCATTTTGGAGGAAAGAGTAATGAAAGCAATTCTGAACCAGTATTTACTAACTCAGAAAGATCAAACACATTTTAGAATCCTGCTTTCTTTCTGCAGTATAACAGTTTGGAAAGGATAAATGTGATAAATGTGACATACATTCAGTAATTTTTGTGAGGAAAGTATTGAAGCTGGTTAATTTTCACATTTCTGTATTAAAACACAAAAAAAATTGCTATCAAATATCCAACTTTCATATCAGAGTATACGTGTTGATCGCTATCAGCCTATAATTTTGGGGGAGATTCACTTTGTACAAATTCAGGCCACCAAATAAGTCTCTGGAGATCTCTGTCTATCTCCATAGGCTATTAGGGAAACATGTTTCTAAACAACTTTCTATTTCAAAGCCCCTTCAGAGGAGTCTCATTCCAAGACTTAAGTGTATGTGTTATAAGAAACACTGTAAATCAGTTCTTTTGTAATTTCCCTCACATTGTCTCTACTTTTGAGATAAAGTAATTAAATCAGTTCAGGGAAGCTAAAATCAGCAGATATTGCTTTAATTTTGGTCACACCTCTTTATCCACTCTCTCAAAAGGATCAAACTCAGTGATTAATATTGTTGAAATTGAGTGATTCACAATTTTCTCATAGAATCAAGAAATTATTATCCTTGATCAATTAAATGGCTACTCAGGTTACGAACATGGAGGCAGTCACCGAAAAGGGACTTTTCACAGGTTCAGGGCTTCCTAATGAGGTTCAGTGAGATCACAGCCATTATGATTCCAAACCACCAGGGTAAGGTGGTTTCAGTTGTCTAAGTTACATTATTTAAAGGGCTAATAGAGCCATCATTATCCTATGACTAATATGGGCATGTGCCTCTTCCTTAATATATTTAAAAGGTGCAAGTAAATGGTTAATATATTTTGACAAGATTTCCTTTTGATGTCATAAAAAAATCACAATCAAATATTCAGAAATCATTATAGCATTAAGAATTTTGGATTTGAATGGCCTTATTGATGTTGCCTGCAGGGAGAAAGTGTCCACTTGTGTCTGATATGCCATTTACTGAGAATTATCCACCATCTGTAATGTTAGGACTTACTCCAAAATCCTTTGAAGTCTATGGAAGGATTTGCATCAACGGCAGGAGACTTTTATTAGGTAACTACTGCTCTGAATTTTGAAAGCTAAATGCACTAAATTCTAATCCTTTGAGATTCAAAGGTGTGGGTATTTTGAAGAGATTTGAACAGATGACTTTGTGAGTGGAATCATCATGATATGAGTACTGACACTGCACATATCTGGATTCTTCAGGAAGATACAGCCTTGTTTTCTTTACATCTTTGAAAGCAGGTTGTTCAGGAAGCAATGCAAACAGCAAAAAAGATCAGATAAATCTCTTTGATTGTATTTAATACATAATAACTAAACTTCTACTTAAAGTCTGTTTGTATGTAGAAAGGATATGTATTCTTCAATAATACTTGAGAGATTTGTGAATTAGATCTAGGGAACCTCATTTTACAGTTCAGATGTGAAGTCTTGAAGCATAATGACATGTCAAAATTTAAAAAGAAGATTTTCGTTAATCAAATTCTATTATTCATATAAGAAATAATTGAGAACACAGTGCGTAAAATACGGAATTTAACACTGGACTGTGTTCTTTCTACCAGTCTCATGGTGTAACCTCAGTCAACAACACAGTCCCATGCAGCTGCTCACTCACTCACCCCCAGTGGGATGAGGGATATAATTAGAATAGTAAAAATGAGAAAACTTGTGGGCTGAGATAAAAATATTTTAATAGGTAAAGTAAAACCAGTGAACATAATCAAAGCAAAACAAGGAATTCATTCCCAATTTCCCATGGGCAGGCAGGTGTTCAGCCATCCCCAGAACAGCAGGGCTCCATCACACGTAGCGGTGCCTTGGGAAGATGAACACCACTGCTCTGAACATCCCCCGCTTCCTTCTTCTTCCTCCCATTTTCTGTGCTGAGCATGATGCCATATGGTGTGGGATACCCCTTCAGACAGGTGGGATCAGCTGTCCCAGCTGTGTCCCTTCCCAAGTCTTTGTGCCTTCCAACCTCCTTGCCGGTGGGGTGAGAGGCCACGACGTGGAGCAGGCCCTGCTCAGCAACACCTGAAGCATCCCTCTGTTACCAACGCTGTTTCTGTCAAAAATCCAAAACACGGCACCATACCAGCTACTGTGAAGAAAATTTATTTTATTCCAGCCAAAACCAGCACACAGCTCTAACATTTTCCCCACCATTGTTTAGCATTTCTCTGTGATTCTTTGTCATGCCAGGTCAATATTTGATCATCTGCAAAGTTGCTGTTATAGTGGAGTTTGAGATCCATGCTTATTTTATCCACTTCTTTGCCCAAAGGAATGGAATTTTACATTTGTCCAGTCTTTCACAAAATGAAAATGCAATTTAACTAAGCCTAATTATGAAATGAAACAGCTGGTCTCTATTAAAAAAACAGAATTCCTGAGAAATACCAGGAAATCTTTCCATATGAGAAATTTACTTTCTTTCTAAATTGACATATATGACTAAAAAATAATTTATAAAAAGTAATATAAATGGAATTGGTGATTAAACATCAAATTATATTCAGGAAAAGATAAGACTATGTAATTTTGTTCTAAAATCAAAATATAAATGTAAATAAAAATCGTATTACATATCAGTGTTTTCCTACTTAATGGATAATAAATTATAAAGTCACTTAAATAACAGTATAGAAGCGATGAGGTATTTTGAGTTAGAACTCTTCTCATGGCCACAAGTTTTAGTATTGCTCTACAATTTAAAAAATCCTTCATTTCAGTCAAATTAATTCTTAGTGATTATTAGTGATAATGATGAAGTTATTGTTTTGGAAGTTAAATCTGGAGAGATGCTGATTTTATGTGACTGTTCATTTTTACGGTGTCCTTAAAAAACAAGCACGTACTCTTTTCTTAATCCTTTTTATATCATTCTCTACCTTTGATTACATTTCATTCTTTGATGTTTCAGTCATTCCAAAGGAGTAGAAATAGTTTTCAGTGAGAAGTAGTAGAATGCCTGATACAGAACTTGATTTATGGAACTTAATTAACAAAGAATTAAAGAAAATATAATTGATGCCAATCAACATGGGTTCAGGGAAATGAATCATGTCAAAGCAACTTAATATCTTTTTTGATGAGATTAAATATTTGTCTGATAAAGATAATAGTGTTCATGTAATGCGATTATATTTTTGATTTCACATCACATGCCCTTTTGATTAAAGAATTTGAACAATATGCTATCAACATGTTAAACAGATTAAGACCTGTTAATTAAGGGAACTCTACATCAAATTGTAAATGACTAATCATCAGTGAGTGGATATTTCTGAAAAATTCTCACAGAATTTTATTCTTCTTCCCATGCTATTTTGTCAATGATCTGGAAAGCTTAAAATGTTCTCCAGCAAACTCTGCAGATTGTAGAAAGTTGGAAGAGTCTTAAGTAAACAGAAAAAAAGCACACCCATCTAATGATGCTGGGCAACCTGGATTGATCAACACCACCAACACAGACAAAAATGTGAGTTGTAATATTGATGAAATCATGCATCTGGAAGCAAGGACAATATATGATTAAAGAGTCCTGAAGAAGAAGCTACTCTGAAAAAGACTCAGGGATCTGGATAGAAATTGTCATCATACATAAAATGAAAGACTCCTAGTCTTCAAAATATGTTTTCCAGATGAGAAAAGCCTATTTAAAAGGGCCTCTTACCCATACTCAGCACCTGAACTGTGCCCAGAAATGGTCTGGAAGTGGTCCAATCTGAGCAGATCAAATACATAGAGAGAAGGGTCTGATGGAGATGAATGATCAGTCATCCACTAAGGCTGCCAGACTCAGTGTAGTGGCTAAAAGGACTAAGACTCTTGCACACAAAAATGAGAGAATACTTATGGCAGTAGTCTATGACTGATGGTAATGCTGGTGATTGAGGAATTGTATGCCCGGAATGGTTATATGAGCTTCAAGAAAGGTGTTGATAAATAGGAAACAGTTCAGAGAAAATCCACAGTAATGATTAAAGGTATGTGAAGAGTTTACTCTATTTTATCTTAACAAAAGAAGGTTAAGAGTGACTTGTTCACAAACTCTGAATATATTTATGGAACATATATTCACATACTCTGGATATGTATGCACATACATATATATATATTTCAAAAATTAAATACATATATATATATTTCAAAAATTAAATATAGATATATATTTAAGAGATTAAAAATATTTTAAATCAGAATTTAAAACAAATTTCAGAGCATAGTAATTTAATTTCTCTCCATGGCAATGTAAAAATTCCAAATCAAATCTCTATTACAGAGCTCCTTTCAGCACTAGTTTGCTAACATGGCTATAGCTGTAATGTCTTCTGAAGCACTACAAAGCCTTGTAGTTTGGATGACTTTCACTAATGTCTTTAATGAGGAATAGGCATTCCTGCTGTGTTTTAATCACTGTACACTTCAGCATCTGAGCCAGAAGACAGAGATCATAGTACACCATGAAGCACACTGGTTAGTGAGGGATCTCAGCAGAGAGGTGTTACTAAGGGTTCATGACACCTTAATGCCATTTTTATGGTGATGTGGATAAATTTTGTACTAAAATAAATTATATGTTTGATATAACTACAACTGAAATAGTTTCATTATTTTTTTAGCAGACTCTAAACAAATCATTGCAATTTACATCATGCACTAGTAAAAAGGAAACCTAAAATCTTCTCACCATTAGTCTATGTCCCTGAAAAATTTTGCTCTGATTTATGGCTGAAGTTTTCAGAAGCTAATGCAATCCAAACAATAATCTCCCGGTTTTGATTAATGTGCTTTCTTAGATATATTTGCCCAGGTACTACAAAATTATAGTTCTATATAATAAGTAATAAGTAGACATGCGAGAGATTTTTAAACTAAATATTGTAAATTATTACTTTATGCAACATAATAAAGCACAGAGGGTCTTCACAAAGTAAAATGAAATTCAATGACCAAATTGCTTTAAAGTCTGATATTTGTATATATTCAAATTGTGAAAGGTCATGCAAGGGAACAGAAGTTCGGAAAGATATGTGTGTCTGAAGTAAAATATCCAGACCTTATGAAGGTTGAAATTCCTGGGTTTTGTTTTCTAAAATAATTTTAAATATCCAGCACAAAAACTGCACAAGCATTTATAGACCAATGTGTAAAAAAGATGGAAAAATCTATAACTGATGAAATTAGGACTAAGGTAAACATTGAAATCATTTTGGAGCACACAATTAAATGTGAATCATCAAAACGTTACAAAACTTGGATACCTCCCTGAGAGCTGATGAAGTGAACTGATCATGCTTATATTCCTAATTTTTCTTTTAAGATGACACAATAGACATGAAGAAAGCAGACTTTGCATGCAAGAAACAAAGAATGAAAGGAAATTATAAGGATACTATCTTAAGATTTAGCTTGGCTGAAATGGTATGGAAGTAGGAGATAGGAGTAAGGGAATGTTCAGGAAAATTTGAATGTGAAAGAGTATTCCCAGTTTCTCTGATGGAAATGGTAGTTGCTAATAATAATGATGAAATGCAGCAATCAGACAGTGTAGGCAACTTCATTCCTTCATGCTGACAATGCTGCCATATAAAGATGGAATAGGGGCAGACTTTAACCACTTTCCCATCTCTTCTATCCACACAAGGGTTTTAACATTTTGGTTTCATTGCCAATATGATGTATGGGGCCTGTGTGTTCAATGTTCATACTCCTTCTTTCAGGAGATCATTTGCAGCTGTGAAGTATTCCCAGCTCTGGGTACCTTTTCCAGTTGGGTCTTGAGTTTATATTGGGGTCAGTTTTCAGGGTTTGGATTGAAATCCTCTTCGATTATAACTCGCATGGACAGAAAACCTGGGACATAAAGTGAATAAGGTAATAGTTGCTCTAAGACATCCTTCAGAGGGACAGTCAGGGACATCCTACTTAATTCCATTAACCTCCAGGATGGAGGAATCTCATGCAAACTGCTTATTGATCAGAAGGGGCAAATGCAAAGTCCTGAGCAGAGGGTCCCTGGGGATGGCTCGGTGGAGCAATAACTGGTCAGACTGGCAGCCCAATAGGGTTGCTCCTGATGGTCAAACAGTGCTGACCACAAAGGTCCAGTACCCAGGTTTGGTCCCAGAGAGTACTTAGTGCACAAGTAGAGATGTGATTTCAGGGGATAAGGATCCTAGAACCCTTCACTGTTTAATTTGTAGAACAGTCTAAATGTAGTAGAAAAATGCTCATGGAAATTAAGAACAATTCATTTCCAAACTACTTTGAAAGCTTGCAATCCTTACTCGAGTAGCAGTGATGGCATCAATTAAGAAAAGGAGCTTGTCATTTTACTCCGGTGCACATTAGCTTTGTCTATCTGATATTGCTAATGGATGTGTCTGTGTAAAGGCCCACAGATGGCTCCAGCAATGAGGAGGAGGAAAAGGAAAACACATAATCTCTAAATGTCAGAGAAGAATAAAAGCCAGCTAAACAAACCAAACAAGATGCTGACAATTGACACTACCCTGCAGCAGGAAGCTAAAATCCTGCCTTTGCAGGAAGATTATAATGCTTTTTTGTTGTTGTTATTGTTGATCACTCCAAGAAGAGAGGTTTGCCAAGAAAGAAACAAAGATTGATCACTGTGGAAAGCGCCAAGATACACAAAATGAATTCCAGTATTTTACTGACCTGCGTGCTCGACTGTTGGCAAAGCATATAAGAGTAACTATTTGTGTAATTTAGGGCTGGGTGTTCTCAGAAAAGTACAATTTATTGGCTTCATTGAAGCACAGCCTACGAGTCATAATAAGTATAAGAGGTTAACAACCCCCATTACTCCCTAGCCAAAAGTATTCAGTGAATCATCATTGAATGCTTTTCTACTTGTTTACACCTTGTTGTGTGAGATTAAGCCAACCTGAAGAGACATATAGTCAGAAAAATATCAATTTTTATTTTGTTTTGTTTTGCCAGTGGAGGCCAGTAGAGCAGGGGGTTTGGTGCAATCTTGAATCCCCTAACAATTTTGGAGGGTGGTGCAATTCAGAATTCAGCAGAATGCCACAAGAGGACCCAAAATCTGGAAGGGACTTTCAGAGGTATTTCAGATATACGGTCTGCATTCCTCTCATGGCGTTGCAGAAGCGCACTCTGTTTCACCACATCATCATCAGATGTGAAATGACTTAACATACTGAAAGTGACGGCAAGTGACTGCAAGTGACGCATCCGTAACACCGTCTGCATGTGGAACATTCTCAGAGACTGTGCATTGGATATTCTCTTGGGGAGCACTTTCTTATTTGTTCTCCTTAAGCCACAATGAGATCTTCAAATAACTGGTTACTCAGACGCTTCCAATTTTCTAAATGATTTTGTTTTATTGCCTTGAGCGTCAAGTTAATTATTATTAGAGATGTGAGAAAATATTTTATTTCCCAATTTGCCAATGGATTATATAAAATGCTGGTAAAAACAAACAGCTTCTGATAAATCTTCATTTGCAGTCACTCAGGAAAAAGAAAAAAAATAAAGCAGAAACCTTGTGTATTCATTGCTCCTGGGACTATAAACCGTCTTTATAAACTACACAATTTTCAGTGTTCTTCCATAAAAATGGAATATATTGAAATACCAGGAAAACCTGATAAATACACCAGTCAATGGATTTATACATAACTGAGCAGGAGATACACAGCTCTGAATTCTTAAAAGCAGCTAAAGTAGATTATGCTTAAATTCTGACAGTAGATACAATACCTCGACAATTGCAAACTGACATGTCCCAAATACTGCTGTACCCAGACACTTCATGAGTCCTTGAAGTGATGAATGCATGCAAAAGGACTGTTGGATACAGTGTGGGATTGTTACAGGCATGTAGTCATCAAAAATCCAATGCAGCACAGCCCTGACAATGTTTATGACTAAATACCCTTTTCAAAATCAGTGCATTTTGGAAATCCGGATATCTAAAAACTTGATTCTGAGCTCCTCCATGTCCATGTTCCATATCATCAAAGCAAGAACAATATGCTTCTCTGCCTAGTAACAGAGCTGTGGTTGCAAATGGTTCAGATATTACAAAGATTGGAAATCTAAGTTGACCAACACAAAATCGCATTTGCTTGCACACCAGAACCACCACCATAGTCTGGAGAGAACCTACCACCAAACTGGGGAAAATCTTTAGAATTTCTTAAATATTGACTTCCTTTTTGATGCAAAAAGAAGCCAGAATCTAAAGCATTAATTTTGGTATTACAGTTCATCTTCAGAATTCCCAGGAGGAAATATTCTTCTTCAGGCAGTTTTATTCTACAGGGTTTGTGACATAGTCTAAAGAAAACTCTTCATGTTCAGGGTAAGTGAAAATTTTGGATACAGTAAAAACTTCTGGTCTCCTTCTAGAAGAGTCCACCCTTCCATCCTTTTGTAAACCAGACCAGAACAAAAAGCAGCCTTTCCTTTCTGCCTCTTAGATGACTTTCATTTAAAGATCATTGACATTTTTAGCATTTGTTCCAAAGCTTTTGACATTTGGCAGGGTTTGAAGAAACAAAAACAAACTTCAAAATTATTTTTGTTTTCCATATATGAAAAACACATCTGGTTTTGTTTAATTGTAAATATCAAGTCTCCTCTCCTCCTTGATGTGAAATTCCTAATATGCTGTATTTCACTGCAGTTATGTGCCTCAGTCACATTTACACCAATTCAGAAACATTCACAGGCCTGGAATGCCGCAAAAATTGGCTATTTTTCTCATAGTGTAATGTCTTAATATGTTATCCCAGGAGGTGCAAGAATCTTTAGTCCATCCTTAGAGCAGCATGATTTTGAGTAACATTATATGGACTTTGCCAGATCTTAATCCATCTAAGGTTTTAGAGTACAGCCTGAATACATTTAATCAGACCGTGGAATTTCTCTCAGAAATATGAATAATATATTCCCAGTTTATACAGGGAAAAACTGATCGGTAACAAAGACAAACATGTACTTTCTACATGTAAATACCATAAGACAAAAATAATTAAGTCAATGACTTGCAAACAGGGCAACAACAAAAAATGTTTTATTTCAAGAAAATGTTTGCTACTTAGAGGAAAAAGAAGAAATTACCATTGCACAAAGAGAAAATATATGTAGAAAGTATAGCAAAACAGCCTCTCCTTAGATTGCTTTAGAACTATACCTTTTAATGTTGTTGTAAGGTTTTTTTTCCCTTAATAATCTCAATTATTTAGCGTCATTAGAATTTTTTATATCTTTTGATGAATATTACAGTGTTAAAAGCTTAGAAAGGACTCAGGAAAGTGTAATGTAACACAATTTATGTAATCTATTACATTGTGAGCACTGGGAGCGTAGCTTCTCAGCCAGCATTACATCACATTGCATTATCCATATATGAGTATGTAGAGGTATCTATGTCTCTTCCATAGAATTCTTACTACAATTAAGACTTTTCCAGTATCCAGCACTACCATGCTCTCTCTGAATAGTGTGTGCATCTCTAGCTTGAGAAGCTTATTTCAGAATGAAAGAAAAAAAAAAAAAGAGTAAAGACAGAATCAATCTGAAATTTCTGTTAGACGGTGGGAATAAAGTGACCTCCTTGCCTGTATTCTGCTTTTGAACTGAAATGCAAAATAAGCTCTGCTTTGGTAACAGAAAATACATCTGCATTTAATAGTGTACTACTAGATTAAGAACGTGTGATATCTCCTTACCCTGAGCTCTGTTCATATTGCATTAATTGTTTCATACAATGATGTTCTCTCCAGTACTGATTTTGTCCTCTTTTGCATGTATCACAGCTCCTGAAATCAATGAAGTTAAGAAAATTGTATCTGTACCTGGAAAATGTCGCTATCAGATAACATTGCCATATGGAGCCACTAAATTGTCATCCTGTGCTCTAAAGAACTTGAATGCTCTTTTTCCAGGGGAATTCAGAGTAGGCAAACTTCCAGTGTAAGGCACAGACTCTGAAATGGCAGCTCCCAAAAGAGTGCTCCAAGGCTGACTTGTTTCCATATAGAAATGACAAGTTTCTTTGAGTGTCTTTAAGAACTTGTTGTGCCTCGTGGTACTTCAGATGATTTAATTGCTGTGTGCTACAGCCAGGCTGGTGAGTCCAGCTGAGAACTGCATAGTGAATGATGATTTCTTTCCAGAAGGAATTGTCTCTGGGGTAGACCACGTAAAAAAATACCTTTGCTATCTGTCCTTCTGTCAGGAAACAGCTATTGTGGCAAGGGAAAAGTCAGTTTTGCATCATGAAGAAAACCCATCTTATCACACTGAAACTGCTGTTAATGATCATTGTTTCAGTTTTCATCACTTGTTACTTCAACATGAGGGATTTACACCAACTTTAACTGTACTCAGTCCTTCTGTGCTACCATTCAAAACACCCAACAGCACTAGGGAAGTCCTTCGTCAGCCTCTCAGGTACGAAAATCTGTTTATATCTTTTTTTTATAGGTGAGAGGGAACTTCTAATTGTGGATTTGTCAAAAGGTACTGAAGCCCTGATTGAAAAATAAGACATATGCAAATGTTGCCTTGTGAAAATTTCATTTGACTGATGTGAAGCTCACCTTGGCAGAAATTTAAACACCTTACAGAAATGGTTACGCAAAAGAAGTTCAAACAGTGTGCTTTGCCCAGCTCTTCAGTAACAGTAGAATAGTACCCCAAACTTGCTGGCAATTTGCTCTGCTTACTAAATATCAGGCACCAATATTTTGTTCCCTCTGTCAGCTCCTGATATAAGATCTTTTCCAGCATACCCATTTGTAGTAAATTGCTTTGCCAGAGCCTCGCCTTTTCTGAGTGCACTGAACATCTCTTTTTGAAATGTGTTTTACCCTTAAATATGCCAGAGTATGTAAGTGGCACCCTTCCAGGTAAGAATAAGCATTACATTTGGAAGGCATTTCGCATGAGATACGGTTTGGTTCCTGGGGGAAGGGCAGTTGCACACTGGATTTTTCAAGGTTTATCTCAGCTCTGTCTTGTATGCTCTTGAGCATTATTTAACACTTTTACAGTTTTCTGATAGTTGCGGAGGGAATTAATATATTAATGATAAAAATAATGATTTTTATTTTCATCCCATTCTTAGATATTCAAGCCATACAGAATACCCTTTGGTAGTCAGTGTGAAGTATGTGGGGTTTTTTATTGTTATTGTTATTGTTTGGGGGGTTTTTCTGTTTTTTTTTTCAGCCTATCTTTCTCTCATCTGTGATTTGCTGAGTGGAAAGTACCCATCCATAAACTGTAATAATTCTCAGCACAATCCCATTAGGTAGAGGCTTAGTTTTGGTTTGGAATGTGTTAGATGTGATCAGACTTTAACTACTTCCCTTAAGAAAACAACCAACAGCAACAGCCCCAGTGAAGTGCTCATTCAGCCATCTCTATATTTACTGTAAAGTTAGCATTTAGTGATCACTTATATTACTCCCCTTCACGCACATTATGCAGTTATCCAAGAATGTGGTATTTGGCCCGGTTTCTATTAAAATATGATGGAAAGGCTTTTGGGTGTGAGCCTTTATGTGAATTTTTCAGAGCCCTGGAGCTGTTATCACGGTCATTGTACCTGATATTAAAAAAAGAATCTTTTCAGATTTTATAGGTGACAGAAGAAAGAAATCAAAGTATTGTTCTGGTTAGATACTGCTTTGCTTGGAAATACATTTTAGAAATATACTGACGCTTATCTTGTAATTTTCAGAAAAGGACAATGTATGTTCAAATAGAATTGGGTTTTTTTGGTGCAAGTTTCACATTTGAAACTATAACATTTGGAAGTCTAGATGATCTCTCTAGCTTAGTCATTTCAGTTCTCTTTGTATCAGAATCTATGAATGTTATTCTGAAGCTATTGTTTACACTTTTATGCAGGTACAATGTGTTTTGAACTTAGGTCAAAAATAAGAATTGTAGGTTTTAAGTTGGCATTATTAATGGTTGTAGATATCTAAGGTTTAGGCTAAACATTATAGAGGCTACATCCTTCTGCTGTTGTTTGTAAAGTCTGCCCTAAACTCTTAAAATGAATTCATCATATGAGGATATGAGGTGCTTCAGCTCTTTCAAAAAGATTCATAAGACACTCTTGAACAAGCAGGTGTCTAAATATGTCTGGTTTTGATCTAACTTTGAAGATGATAGGATCTTAAGCATCACTATCACCTTTATAATTATGAACTCTGTCACTTATCTAGGTCTTCAGGAATAGTGGTCTCTATATGTGGTCTCTATATATGTTTTCTGAGAAATTGTAGTTAATTTCTGAAAATTATAAAAATTTACTGCTGATTTGAGGGGTAGCAAAAGACACAGAGTAACTTCATTTGTAATCAGAGACAGAACACTGCAGAGAATTCCCAGGCTTGGTTTATTTTATTATTATTTCAGTACAAAAGGAATCACAAATTTATAAATGCATAAACAAGATCCACACCTGAATATGAATTAACTTATAAGGAGTGCTGTGCTGACATGAGTGGTGAGTTTTCAATTACAGAAGCAGCTTTGCTATTTCTGCTTAAGACAGCTGTATTCTTTAGAGACAAACAGAACAGAAAGGAAAGCCCAGAGCACCTAAAATATTGAAGCACCAATATTTTGGAAAATCATTAGGAAATGTGAAATTCCAGCTGCCTAGAAAAGAACAAAGCCTTAAGATGCAGAGTGTCAAAAATAAGTTTAATGTTTCCCCTTGAATGTCTTCTCAATCCCTCTTTCACAAAGAAGTTAACAGGAATCTTTAGGTAATTAACCATTAACACTGATAGTACACCTTCAGTAAAAGTGGAAAATTGGAAGCTGTGGGGTTACATTCCTGTTCATTGGAAGTTCACTCTGGTGGATGTTGTTTTCTACTTCTTCTCAGACAGTGGATATTTATTCTTTCCTCTTATCAGTTCATGGTCAGCTAAAGGAATCTGACTGTTTGTTCCTGGTAACAGTTCAACATTTACTGCAGCTCATTGTGCTTTTTGGCTCATCCTGCCAGCTTTTTCTATGGTATTTTTCATCCAAAAATGGGCTTCACAAGTAGGACTTGCTCTGTTCAGTTCTTATATTCTCTCACTTGTCTGTTATATTTCACTTGTACACGTAAGATCAGCGTTTACACTGACATAAATTGAAAGAAAATGTTTGTACAAGGTGCATTACACACTGAGGAAGGGTGGGTAGAATCAATTTTTGCATTTTGGGTATCCTTATTACTCAAGGGAAGAAAGAATATAGGAAAAAATCAGAAAAATGGAAAAAAATATTAGAAATCACTGTTCTCAGTTGGGATATGAATTGCTTTACTCTGTGATTGTGATACCTGCATAAGTGATTGGTGAGGTGATACTGTGTTATGTAAATACTTCTGGTTCAGAATGTTTTAATTAAGCTAAATTAATTTGTCAAATTATATTTTTAAAAAGGGGAAAGTGAAAGACCCAGGGAACTACAGACAAGTCAGTTTCACCTCTGTGCCAGGCAAGACCATGGACCTGATAACTGCTGGAAACTGTGCCAAGGCTCATGGAAAACAAAGTGGTGGTTGGTGGCAGCCAACATGGTTTTACAAAGAGAAAGTCATGCCTGACAATTTTGGTGACCTTTCTGATGGGACTACAGCATTGGTTGAAGGAGCAGAGGATCTGATGTCATCTACCAGGACTTGTGCAAAGAGTTTGGCAATGTCCTGTATGTCATCCCTGTCTCCAAATCGGAGACACATGGATTTGATGGCTGGACCACTCGGTGGATAAAGAGCTGGCTCGATGACTGCACACAGAGTGGTGATCAAGGGCTCGTTGTCCATGTGAAGACCAGTGACAGGTGGCTCCCTCAGGGGTTGGTACTGGGGCCAATATTCTTCAACATTGTCGGCAACATGGATAGTGGGATCAGTGCACCCTCAACAGCTTTGCTGGTGACAGCAGGCTGTGTGGAGCAGCTGACACGCTGGAGGGAGGGGATGCCATCCGGAGGGACCTGGACAGGCTGGAGAGGTGGGCCCATGGGAACCTCATGAAGTTCAACAAAGTGAAGTGCCAGGTCCTGCACTGAGTCACGGCAATCCCATGCACACTGACTGGTTGAGGAGAGAATTGGTTGAGAGCAGCCCGTGGAGAAAGACTGGAGGGAGATGGTTGATGAAAACCTCCACATGGTTCACAGCCCAGAAGGCCAAACACGTCCTTGGCTGCATCCAAAGCAGTGTGGCCATCAGGTCACGGGAGGTGATTCTTCCCCTCTACTCTACTCTTTTGACACCTCAGATGGTGTATAATGTACAGTTCTGATGCCCTGAACATAAGGACATGGAACTGTTGGAGAAAGTCCAGAGGGCCATGAAGTTGATAAGAGGACTGGAGAACTCCCCTATGAAGACTAGCTGAGAAAGTTGGGGCTATTCAGCCTTGAGAAGAGAGGATGTCATGGAGACCTCATGGCAAGTTTCTAGTATCTGAAGAGGACCTACTGGGAAACAGGAGAGAGATTCTTGCTCAGGAAGGCTGGGCTGGATAAGGCCTTGAGCAACATGGTCTAGTGTTAGGTGCCCCTGCACATGACAGGAGGGGTGGGGATTAGATGACCTTTAAGGTCCATTCCAACCACTTAACATTCTATGATTCTATGATTTTCTAAAAATTGTGGAAATTTTCACTTGAGTATTTGCATAAAACCTGCTTGGACCAAGATTTAGTCATTCCAAGGATATTCTTGTCTCATTTAGAAACTAACACATAATACTTTCTTACTTTTGTTTGCAACATTTGATTACAAGCTGTGCTACACTTCATTATGAGGCTGTCTGGATTATGTTGGCAGATGTCAGCATTTCACAATAAAGTCATTTCTCCAAGTATTGCACATTTCTAATCTTAATAAAGATAACTCGTGATCTAGATTGCTTAGTTTCTGGATTAGAAGGTCTGAAACAAAGAGGGATTTATGAAATAGTAATATAGTCCGATGAGATGGCAATGGCATATATTGTGTATCTGGCAGGGTTGCAAAGAGAAGCAAGAGGGAACTGGAAAAATTATTATTATGTTCAGGTATATGTGAGGATTCTGTCTCAGTAAATTTGAGCCATGTTAACCGAAAGAAGAAACTCTCTTGAATTCTTCCACAAAAACCTTTGACCAAGACCCAGACCTTATTTTAACGTTGAAAACAGCTGTCTTTCTGTTTTGACTTTGCAACCCTGTAATTCTTTCTTTTGAAACAGATTGGATTTGGAAATACTGAAATACCACAAGAAAGGCAGAAAATGTAATAATTCATAGAGTATTCAAGGGGAAAAAAAAGATAGAACTTTCTAGATGGGCTTTCTTGGGAGAAATGACCCTTCTCCCTAAGAATAGGGTGGGTCTATGTAAAAGTACTTTTTGCAAAGCTCTGAAAATGAAAGGTTTCTTTCATGATTAATTTATCTTTGTTTCTCCATTTCCCATTAACATTTCTTGTATAAATTCAGCATAAGAAAGCTTTCACAAAGCTCATTGATTCAAGGTCACAAGTGTTTCATTGAAATTTATTCAGTGCAAGTCAGACAGTTTAATATACTCTATATTCTAGGATTCCAAGGACATCTACTAAGGTTTTCAAGGAAATGTGAAAAGCTGCCTGAAAAATACAGAGTAATACATGAAGAGCTGCTACATTATAAGATAATTCTATTGTCTAAATGGTGGTAAAAATCATACTCTATGAAGATTTATTAGTCTTATGTCTTGTGTTACTGACATTGTTATGTGGGTTCACTAATTTGCCACCAGGCTGAATGCAACAAAATTCCCTGTGCAGGCCGTTTTACCCCTCTAGCCCCTTTAAATGCAAGAGTAATATGGAGAAAAAAAAGAACATATTGGTGTTTGAATATCATCTCACAATATTATATAGCAGGGGAAAAAAAATTAAAAGGTTTAATTTTCATGTGTTTCATGTGAAATAAATAAGGCCAAAGACAAAGAGCATGAGCATATTAGTATTTTAGAATGAAGTGAGAATATTAATAAAAAGAAATTGGAGAGTTCAGTAATAAACACCACAGTAGATTACCACCAAAAATTAGCATAACTGGCAATTGGAATGTTCAATTTGTCAAAGTGGTAGGAGGCAAGGCAGACTTTTGTAGGCAGTAGTGGGGTTCATTTCTTAGTCACTTGAATATGATCAATGATTCTTTAAAAAATACTGGTTGTAGATAATCACAAATGAAAGCCATTAGAGATATTTTTTAGCTGCTTATAGAAATAGAAAGGTCTGCATATTAATTTACCATGTTCTTTCATTAGTTTTGTGTCATTTATTTCATTAGTCATCTGCTGTTTCACACTGATGTCAATGACACAAAACTAATTTCTTGCTAAATTGTACTGGCGAATTGCACCCCATACAGGAATAATTCCATTGTCCTCATTTGTATTTGGAATGAATGGTTACATCAAAGCTGTTGGCTCTAACCACTGCATCCAAAACACTTCCCCTCTGAAAAGAGGAAACATTTACTATGAATGGTTAGATGGTGTCTGAGTTGGATTTTGAAAGTCAAACAATGGGTCCAGAACTCCTTTTGCAGTTCTGGCTTTAAGTGCCTCCCTGAATGTATTCCTGGTACTTGATTTATGCAGTGACCCTTCCGTGTTCTTCTAATGTAGGTATGTACAGCTATTGCATGTGTGCAAACTGAGGAAGCAAAGTCATTAAAATCCAACCAATCAACCAACCCAACAAAATCCCCCAGGTAATCCCACCCACCCCCAGAAATCCAGTCCTGAAAACTTCTTGCCAGCATAGCATAAGGAAAGTGAAGTAACACACCAAATAAAGGCTATAAATGTTCATGCATTCATTTTGTTTAAAAATCTATTTTGTAGACTTCTGTAGATTAATTCTCTTTTTGATGGCTTCAAACCCTACTGAATTTGACAGGAATTCTTTTATTAACGAAAGTGTGGCACATTCAGGATATGGCATAGCTACTTCCAGAGGGAGACTCTAATTCCTACTGCTATATAGAAGGTTTTCCTAACATCAGGTCTTTGAAGAAAGGGGATGCAAGAAAGGCAAAAGTAATATCCTATATTGAAAGAAAAAAAAATTAAAAATAGCTGAGACTAAATTATAGGGACAGAAATCCAGTTCAAAGAAAGCTGATTTTTTCTCCATAACACTGCAAAATTCACACTCATAAACTAGACCTAGAAGAAGTACTTTATATAAAATGAACAAATAACACAAAATCTAGCCTGGCACCTCCAGCTGAGACTGAACAGCCACAATCACATTCTCTTATTTTCCTTCTATTATGTACTTAGAAAGTGTGCAGTGTGCTACTGTGTAGTAGGAGACATAAAATATTGTACCATTTATGTTTGCAGTTCACTCTTACTACATTTGATTAAACAATTTTTTAAAAAGGCAGAAATATTTTTTAATCTCACAGAATGGCAACTCTTAGATGTAGACAAAGTATAGCGATTTTTTTTCTGTGCTTCCTGAATTGCTGTATTTTGCTATCAAAAGGAATTGGGTACTTCTGCAGTCTAAAGCAAACTGACAGAGCAAATGACAATGTCTTAAAAGGAGAAAGCTACTTCATTCTGAAATGCATAGCACAAAATGACATGTTGAGACATATTGAAAGATGTCTAGCAGGCACATTTTTAATCAACTTGCTGGTAACCTTTGACCACTGCTGTGAGTGGCTCGCAGGTAAGCAAATGCTGAAGCCCACCACTGTGCTCTGTGTGAAGTTACACTGTGCTGTGTGACTGATCTGCTAAAATAGTGCTTTATGCTGTTCTGGGTCAGGGGTGCAGAGCTGTACAAGAAGAATAATTTTTGTCTCTCCACATGTTTGTAAGGTTAAGAGACTGTTCCTGAATAGGTCACTTACTCCTTGTGACTTAGACATGATTTCTTTTCATTGGCAAGTTTTAAAAGTAAAAATCATGAAATGTTACAAGTGCATTCATCTTCATATGAATATGAATTCTAGAATATGTTTATTAGTTTTTCAGAAAATTATTTATGTTTCATCCTGACTAGGATGTGACTCTAAAATTGTGTAAGAAATCAAAATTAGTTCCAGGGACTTAGGTGGCATTAAAATGGCAACAGGCTCTTGTCATTAGAATTTTATCAACTTTCTGCTCAGGAACTCCAAGCAGAACATGAAGCTGAACAATGAATCAGATCCAAGAGTGCATTTGAGGTTCTCATATGAAGTTCACACACACTAATAATGGCAAGAACTTAAAGAACCCCTCTAAGTCAGGCAATTTGGTTTCACTCCTAACTATCTTAATGTTGAGAAGTCACAGGACAAAACTAATCTGGAGTTTATCTCCACACACTTCAGTGAAGTTAAATCAGGTGATACATTTGCTCCACTCTCTGGAGAAACTGCTGTACTTGATGTACTTCCTTTGTGTATGACAGAGAGAAACCTGAAGGTATGTGAATGATGAAGTTTAATATGGTTGTCAGAAGGTCCTTTAATGACTGTAATAATTCCCAAATCCTGAGCTTGTCAAGCTAACTGCTTTGCTTTCCTTTAATTATAACTAATCATCATTCTCAGGGAGAGAAAAAGGAGAGTTAAAATACAGGAAGAGAAAGATGAGTTACTAGAAGGGACTTCCTATGACCTTATACTGCTATAAACAATTAAAACCCCCAATCATTTTGTTTGATTAGACGGTTTGCAGTCATTCTGTTCCAACATGAGCTACCTCTGATCATAACATTAATCATGTTATCTAAGTGAACATTAATCTAATGTCTCTTCATTATGAAAAATACTAGAAGAGACAAATTTGTCTCATTGATCAGACCAATGAGCTTTCTCATTTCTGTAAGAGTAATAATTAAAAAGTGATCTTTCCTACATATTATACTGAATTTCAGATCACAACAATTGTGAAGGCAAAGCATCAGACTTTTCAAAATAAGAAAATGAACTTTTTTCTGCAGCAGCCTGCTTTTTTATGAAATTAAAGAGATATATGCATGTCTCAAAGAAGCCTTCTGACTCACACAGGACAACCACTGTTGTTAGTTTGAAGTGATTTTACAGAAATCACAAAACATAATACATTATTATGAAAATGCCTGAATAAAAATAAACCATGAAGCCCTTTATTCGGAATCTGCTTGTATTTTAAGGGTTTGTAGAGCTTTAAATATTTTTTTTGCTTTGTTTATTTTTGTTTTGCTTTGACTATCTATGCAAAAAAAAAGAGAGAGGGGAGTAATTACATACAATATGTCTTAGCCATTGCTCTTTTCTAACAATTATACATCAAACATTCCAATTTAATGGACATTTAATAAAAGAAAAGGATTCACGCTTTCAGAATTTTTGTTTAATATGCAGGCAGGATGTCATTTTGGTCAGGCATCAACTGTTGCTATGGTCATGCAGCTAAGGTAGGAAAAACATCTTTTTCAATTACAAAATATATCTTAAAACTTAATGCAGTGTGATTGAGTTGAAATAAAATATCCACCATAAAAGATTATTCAAATGCCTGATTTCTAAGGTTCTTATTTTCTAGTGTAACGAGAAAAAACCTCATACTGAAATTCAGGAAATATCAATTTACGTGAAAACACTTGGAGCTGTCTTCTCCCTTGGTCACTGAAGGACTGTCTGAGGAGCTCACAATAGGTAAAGAAACTCTAATAAAAGAGTCACTGAAGATGTAAGATCATCTGGTTTAAGGTCACTCCCTGGTTTTGTCATAAGCCTGGTACAGGAGGAGGTGCCTTTATGCCTCACTTTAGGGGCAAACCAACTTACAGGACAGGCAGTGAAAGAAAGGGAGCTTCATTCTCTGTGCTGGCGAGGCACAGGAGGTGTGCTACTGCCACTGCCTCCTTTTGCATAGGAACTAAAGGTCTCTGACAAAAGGCCTCTAACAAAAGTTCTTTACCTTAAGGGGTTTTGCCTATTATTTAAGCTGCTAGCAGTCACCTGATTTATCCTGACTGAAAAAGTTTAGAGAGATCACAGCAGCAGCTCCAAGGAGGATGAGGCAGAGCTACAGCCAAAAGATGTGTGTCCCCAGTTTTAAAAATTTAGTCTCCAGAGCATCGCTGAAATAGTTGCACTGTTATCTATGAAGAAGTTAGATAAAAAGATGATTCCCTGACCTCATCCATTTCACAGAGCAGACAGTGAGATACTTGCTGGACTTCTCTACCCTCCACCTCCCTCCTTTCATTTGTCCTTGGAATTTTTTCACTATCCTACTAAAAACCTGTAGTATAAAATTGACCATGATATGAAATGAAAAAAAAGTAGGAAATGAGAGCAGCAAAGCATCTGACTTCTCCAGAGCACACCCCTGCCACAAAGTAGGTGTGAAAACCAACAAACAGTAGCATTTGCATCTACCAAGAGATTATATAGGGACCAGAGCCGCAGATAGACAGATTTAAATGTTTTATTTCTTATAAATTTTCATTATCTTCTGCCTAGAGGAGTGATTAGAATGATGAAATCAGAGAGAATTGAAGGAATCTGTTTTCATTATGATAGGTAACATCATATAACTTATTTAGTTTCAGTAATAATTAATTTTAACACCAAATGAAAGGACACATATTCTTTGAATATATGCATGCATATGTATAGACATCTGTTAATGTATTGTACACACATAAATTTAAGTATTTTTATGCTAGAGAAGTTCATAATGAAATAGTTTTAGCTATCATGCCGCAACCTCCTGGAAATGATGTGACACACACCTACAACTTGTCCGTGCCACATTCTGGCACCTTCCTCTGGCACCATCAAAACTCACGTTCATGCTGTTACTGACAAAATAGACACACGTGCACACACATATATATTTGTATGCACACACAAGTGTTTATGTGTATAGTCACCATTTATATCTCTCAAGACTCTCTTGCATGTACATTTTATAAGAAAAATCATTGTGTCCACTATTTTACTCCTTGTATTGAAATGAATTTCCTATCCTTTTGCTATCATTGCTTTCTAGTAAATTCACAGCAAACACACTGACAAAGGAGGAGTAAAGTTTTCAGAAATTCTTAGGGAGTAGGAGTGGGCCCTAGAGATAAAGCATTATAAAAGCATAAATTGTTTTAAGTGAACAAGTACTACATTTCCTAGTAACGGCTTCATACATGAGTAGAGAAAACTTCAAGACCTTGGTGTCCGAGTGCTTACGTGCTAAACATCCTTTCTCATTTCCTCTGCATGCCTAGTAAAATCAAGTAACGAAACCTGACAGTCCCCAGTAAAAAGCCAAGAAGGTAACCATTAAAATGGACACCTAGAATTTATTTATTAATGGAAGGGGACTTTTTCGCTCCTTGGAGACATCTTTGAAAGAGTGGTAATGAAAAGTACAAGACATCTGTTCACTATTCAAGTATCTGCCATATTTTACTGTGATATGATGGGACTAAATATAGTCCTTCTGAGGCTGTTTCCTGGCTGTGCAGAGCATAGTGTAGTTTCTGATGCTCTCTGAAATCCGACAGTTTGCCCAATGGGCATGGCAGTGCTGAACTGGCTTCCTGTGCTTCCCCTCCCCTCCTCTTGGGGACAAAGTAAGGGTGAATTTCATTGATGGCTGTAAATGATTTGAATGCTGTAGAAGCTGGTCTGTATAGGCAAAGCAGATCTCAAAAACAGGTTAGACAGACAAAATCACATCTGGATAAAGAGACTGCCAAATAACATAAGGGTGCCGAAAAGAAAATTAATAAAAAATGTCCTGAAAAGACATGGAAATCTGGAATGCCCAGTTAAAAAAGAGAGTTATAACCTGATACATGGGAAAACTGAAGCCTGGGTACCACTGGCATGTTTTGCTCAGCTCTCTGTCTTCACGAGAGAGACCAAATCACTGGGAAAAACAAAGAGACAAAAATCAGAGTCTTTTAATATTTTGAAACTTTATGAGGCTGTCTTAGTTTCGCATGGAGTAGAGTTAATTTTCCTCCTAGTAGCTGGTACACTGTGAGTGGCTGCATGGTACTTAGTTGTCAACTGGGATTAAACCACAACAGAGACCAGCATCTTCCCAGGTGTGCATTTCCTCTGGAAACTCTGCTGGCCAAGGGCATGAGAAGCAACACACAGCTGTAGGGTGTTATAGCACACAGCCATGAGAAAATTTCCTTACTTTTACTGGTGCATGTGCTTATGTAGTTTAACCTCTTTCACTGGGTGACACCACACTGTTGATGAGTTATAGCTCCTTTTGTCTTGACTGAAAGCAGATAACCCCTTTGCTATCAGTCTAAGAACAATATTTTGAAGCAATATACAACACTGAAAAACAAGGACTTTGTAGGGAAAAGAGTTCATTCCTAATGCTCAAAAATTGTGGCTTATTACAAAAAATAATTGTTCACGTCTATGATCCCACATGAAGTGGTGTAAGAGGGGGATCTGGTTACAAAGATACAAACTTTTGTTGGTTTTCTGCAAAAGTTCCATTTAGCCTTGTTAGACAATTTTCTTGCTGTGTGGGAAATAAGACTTCCACTATTCATCTCCAAAGTTTGACTCTTCAGTGCCTGCACTTTTGAACTGACAATGCTGTTACATGAAAAACAGGGCTGGTTCATAAACCAAAGGGAGGCTGGGGTCGCTGCGACTGAGTGCCTTCCATGAATACAAAATTCAAAAGAAACTCTTACTAACAACAACAATTAAAAAATAAACATGAAAAGTTATTAAACAGTGGATAGTGACTTTTATTTCTTATTTCTTCACTGTGAACATGACTGAAACTTAGCATTGCCTATTAACATTGCAACCTTCAATTTAAAAGTTTATTTTTACTTTAATTAACAGGAAATACAGAAACAGTAACAGCTTCCTGGATTATTCCCAAAATTAGTGTAATGTCCCTGCTCTCTAATGGCATAGATATAAAATTTACTTGAATAGGTTAATATGCAAAAAACATATGCCAGAAAATGTTCTTGAACATTTTTTATGTGATTTTCATCTTTGTTGCTTTTGGAATCATCTAAATGTTCAGTTGTTGAAAGGCATATTTTGTATGTTTATCTATGTCTTTTTATGAAGTTATTTCACCTCTTCATTTGTTTCTGTTTGTAACAATTCCAATGATTATTCTAATACCATTGATTAGAAGACTGATTAACATTTACAATTACAATTCAGATTTAAATAAATAGTTAAGGCTAGGGAGCTAATTGTACTTACTGAATTTATACATGCTGAGTAGCAGAGGTGATTCCTCATAATTAAGCATTATACAGTGTTTAATCCTTGTAAAAATTTTAAACATATATTCCCATTCCAACCTCCGATTTCTCCTCAGTCTTTTGGTTGACCTATTATTGTGTAAGACTATGCTAGAATTTTAAAAGTTTTGTTTATTTATCATCAATTTATAGACCCTCCTCATCCCACCCCTCAAAAAAAACCTTCCTGAAAGGAATTGGCAGGGACAAAAAAAAAAAAAAAAGTGTCACTAATTTAATTAGGGTCACATTTAATTGTTTTTTTTTCTGTACTGACAATACAGAGAATACAAGTAAATGCAAGTACATGGCAAAAATTTACACAGTAACTGAGCTTTCTTGCTAGCTATAAAATTTGCCTTTAACTTCAGTAGGCAAAAGCTAGATAGGGACATGAAAGACAAGAGAAACTGAAGTTTCTGAAAAGGAGTTAATGGCTACTGTGCTTGTTCAGCACAGGTCTAGCACAGGCACTGTGCTTTGGCTCAGTTCACAGGTGATGGATATTTTGACCGGGTCTATTTCTTTGGCAGATATTCACCTCACTAACTGTATTTTCTGAATCAATTTTAAGGACGTTTTGAATATATTCAAAATATGTCGTGTCTGTCTATTTGTTGAGTTTTTTGTTTTGACCACGGGTAATTGCCATTTTTTACAAATGTCAAAAAATGCTTTGTTTTCACTAAAGTGTAAGAAACATTGTTAACTTAAGGGAACATGTTCCATGAAGGACATTTTGCTGCTTTATTTTTTAAGAATAATTTTAAAAAATAGCATATATATTATTTAGCATTATATGAAATTATTTGAATTATAAGCCTATTCTGATTTTTTTTTCTGCACTCTCTTTGAAGCCAGCTGAATGTTGCTTAAGCTCAGACTGCTCTCCAGTGTAGTATTCATTTATTTTGCATATGCTAAATGTAATATATCTTGAAGCCTTGATTCAATTCCCCACCTGATGGTGGCTAGTGACATTTCAGGTGCTCCTTTCTGCCATCTAAATGTCACAGATCTCCCACAGGTCCTAAGCACCATCACAGTAAGATATCTCATATACTGTTAGATACTGCATTAAGTACATACATGTGAGCAATCAAAGTAGGTTGACTGCCCTCTTCTTCTAGGTTAGGTTTAGCTCACAGAAATGAACTCAAACACCAGCCCTTAAATATGAGCTAGGAATCTAGTGCAGACATCTGGCGAATACAATTAACAGACAGAGGACTTTCTAGTTTACTGCAAAGTAAATACTTGATGTTCTAAACAGCCGCCTAGGTCTATGTATCAGTTAGATCTCCACTGGCTCACACCAAAAAAACCCAACTTGAACTCAGCTGAGAGAGTGAGGTCCTATCCTTGTACGCATTCTCAGCTACAAATAGGTTCAAGCACATTTCTAATGCTCAGATTAAAACATAGCGAGTGAAGACAACCTTCTACCAAAGTGGGATTTCTACTTGCAAAAGTATTTTAAATTTTTTGCATTAAAATAGAAGCCACAGAAGTTTATTTGTGCTAGTGCAGCACTGGTATGCTGTTTTCCATTCATGTTTGTTGCTGTGTATTTTCTCATTACTTATATTTTTATATGTATAAATTATCTCTTTCAGTTGAATACTCCTCACAGTCTTTTCTCCCTGTTCTTTACTGATAATTTAAAACCTCTTTCTCTTTTTTATTGTTTTCTCATTAATCTATCCAACTTGTCATTGACCATCTCTGTTTCATTGCTTGAACTTTGTTTCATCAAGTCCAACATTTGTTGGGTTTTACAATTGACACAAACCTAACCACAGTCAACTGCCTTTGATCGTCTGTAAAGTTCTTACTTCTTGATCTAACCATTTCATTAACAGTTCTCTTTTTTTTTTTTTTCCCTGCAGGATTCCCCTCAGGAAACTCATCTGTGGAGTCAGTATCTTTGTCTGTTTTGCTTTGTGAAGTCCAACCTGTAAAACAGTAGCTCTATATGACAATTTAATTGAATTTTAATCAGTTACTTTTATTTTTTTTTAGGAAAAACATTTTTTCCTTTCAAATCTTGTTGATTTTTACAAATTCCACAGAAATTAAACTCCTTCTCAGATACCTTCAGTAATACATATTCTGTCTCAAAAAAAAAAGGGTTTTTCCCCTATCTGTTTGAGTCCTCAGTTTCTTGATTTTTATATTGTTTTATATTATTTTCTGCTCTTGTCTGCTAAATATTTTGTTCAATTGTTTTTCCTGGTAGCCTTCACTTTCATATTTTCTGCTTTTTCAATCTCCATCATAAATTAATCTTGATAAATCAGTCTCCTCAGGACTATGAATTCATTGCCATCAGTGAATCTAGTTTCTCACAACTCCCTTATAGAGCATGATTTCTATTTCACATCTAAAAACTAACAATATGACTTCATGCAGCAGTAAAATGAGCATATTTCATGCCAGTCAATATTTTATCTATTCTCACTGGATTCTGAACTCTCACAGCTTGCTGAAGAGGCAAACTACCAGCCTGATCAATTTCTAAGTAATAGTATATATTTTGCAAACTTGCCTTTTTTCATATACTATTTAAAGCCTATTTAAAGCCTATCAAATTTTAGTAATATATTAATTTCTATTCTGTAAAATTTCTCAGGATTTTTTTCACACAAGCAGCTGAGCAGTTCTGTTGTTATAAACCTGGTCTGCTCATTTACTGTCCCTGCTCTCATAAATATCCTTATTTATTCCTCAAATGTCACAGCAAATATTCTACCTCTCACATTTAATAAGCTAACTTTGCTGTGGCTTCTGTATTCATGCCTATCTCAGTGCTTGCTATTTTTAAATTTTCTTGGAGAGCTACAGAGTTAATCAAGCTTCATGGTTTCCCAGGATCTCTTTCTTCATCAAATTTTCTGCTAGAACCTTTACTTCCAAGAAATCTGGTACCTGTCCTCTCTTGGTTACACTGACAGGCTTTTTCTGTCCCCTAATATGCAAACGGATATGCTGTGTCTTTAACACACTTCAAGATGTTTTTCCTGTCTCTTACTTTTTTTCAGACATCCTTTATCATTATTGCTGTGCATTTCTTAGCACAAATATCTACGTTATTTCTCTGATTTTGTGATATAGCCCTGAAGTCTTATTTCCTTTGAGTACTCCTCTGAACATTTGTACTCTTTGATCCATTCACCTCTGCCTTTTCTTCATTCTTTTCTTATCTAATTACTCTGTAGTGTAAAATTAATGAATATATACAGCCAGTTGCTCTTGCTACATATTTAAGAGTTACTTCTGTGCTCAGGGGTAGGAGGCTGCCTACATCTGGAAGAGAAACACTTAAAATAGAGAGTGCCTTGCTTGCCTGAATGTTTGGGCTCTACTCCAGAGACGTGCAAGTCTCTATGTGCAACGCAAGGAGGCTGAGAGCCAAGCTGAGAGCAAGCACAAAGTTCCATGACAGGATACAGGCGCACAAAAGATGTTTTGGTGTCAAAAACCTGTTTCACACCATGCCTCCATTCTTGTTCATCTGGTTGTAAAGGAGGTAGCACCACAAGCCCACTGAGTTCCTGGCTTCTACAGTCTGGTGGAGAGATACTCAGATTGGGTCAAATGTTGACTGCTACCAACTATAGAAGAGATATTTGTCTTTCCTTATTTTTTTTTAAATAAAATACAAAAGATATGAATAAAATAGCTAAAGATCCATGACTCAAAAATTGCAATGTAGAGTGTTTTTCTCTAGATACTTATATTTTTATTATATTGTGTATTCTAGAACTCTCGTAACAATTTTATCACCACTTTGACCTACAAGTAAATTTAATTTGCTGTATTTTCTTCAGTATTTAGATCTTCTAATTACTTACTCTTAATTCATCAGATGTTTGCATTAGGAAATAATCAAATGTCCCATCTGTAAACCTAGGTAACTAACTTGAATGAACTTGTTTTAAGATCAGGGAATATATTGACCTCTACCTTATAGACTATTTCAACTTCCCCTGGATGCAACCATGGACTCAGATCAACCATTGAGACTCTGCTGGACCAAATTATATCTTCCTTCTTAATTTATGCAACATCTCTAGGCATACTTCTGCACTTTTACAATAGTATGTTGTCAATTTGTAGTCAATTTTCTCACCTATCACACAGGTTAACTAACCTAAGGGAGGGCTACCTTCCTTTCTAGAGAAAAGCTCACCTAGACCTCCATTTTTCCATTGTAAAATAACTGGAAAGCAAATTTTTACCAACCCTGTCTGCAGCATTCTTCCTAAAGAAAAGTGAGGGCATGTGTGTGGGAACTAAATATGGAGCGTTATAACTGAAGGATTCTTCTAACAGCTGGGGCTTTAGCAATTAATCAGCTTTATGATGCAAATAGGTATTTGTTGTTATTACCATGGAAGTTCGTGGACTTTCAACAGAGATTAGATAAACTGAAGTGCCATAAAGGAGGTAAGAGAAAGCACATATTCTAGGAAAGAAAACCTAAGTTCCGTTTTTCCCAGCATCTAGCATGACAATGGAAATGGAATATATTAACTGTATGAAAATGCAAACTGAAAGGAGGTACTTAGTGTTTCTTTCTGTTTAGAGAAACTCCAGGGTCTGTACAAAGCTGACTGTGTGCTCTGCTGACTGTGTAGCCATCACAGAGAAATTGAGTGATGACAGTATTTTACATCTGTCCTAAGACTCTGTGTACAGTGAACGCATGCCTAATTTGAAACCTTCTCCTTGTAACCCATAGTTCATGTCTCCATTTAAGCTTTTTACTGTCACTACTGTATGAAGGTTTCATGAAGAATTCTTTTGTGAATTTGGGAGAAGCTCTTTCACTGACTTTCAAGTACACAGAATTATTAAGCTTCCTCACTCAGGAAACATACCCATGAAAGATGATCTAGAAAGTTTTGCCAGCTCTTATTTCCATAATGCACCTTTTGGGGCTATAAATATGGGTGTATGATATTTCACAGCTTTTCTACCTATTTCATGCCTTATTAGTGCTTCTCAAAAGCATTTTGGCAAAGAGAGATGGATCAATAATTCCATTTTGCATATCAAGAGACTGGGAAAGGAGAGCTGAAGTGAATTTTTCAAGGTCAGCTGGAGGCTAGTAACTGATAGGGAGGTAGAGTGCAGATCTGAGATCCCAATTGGTTTCAACAGGCATCTGGGAATGCTACTTCTCATCTGTGAAAATACCAGAATTCTGTCTTCTGATGTGCATCTATATGCAAATGTGACTGTGTATGAATGCCAGGTACATACATGTACTCACATGTGCTGTGTATGTGATGTGTGATTTATTTCTTAAAGAAACGACTTGCTGAAATCTTGTAATTTTTTTCCTGTCTCACTTGTCCTCTGCTCCAGCACACTGAAAAGGTCTTGACAGTATTTCATCTCATTCATGTGTTATCATTACTACTGTCAGGAGATTTTGGATAACAAATGCAGTGCTTTACCAGCTAAAAACATTTTCTTTTTGTACTGACACAGACTCGTCAATAAAACCCCACGGCATGTTAACTTCCCATCTCTCAGATGTGGCACACTGGCATTTACAATGCAGAGAAAGGTAACAAAGTGTGAAAGAGATCATAAATCATTTAAAGAGAGTTAAAAAGAGACTTAAAACAAAAGCCTCCAGGAAAGGAAGGAAAAAAAAAAAGAAAAAGTGAAATGGGCACCAAAAATTATTTTATACAAGAATGAAACAATGACCTTTTCACCTACCATCATTCACATTGGTTTGCCTTTCTCAGCCTCTGGAGTTTAGAACAATTCAGTCAGTGTGCAGAATGCTGCAAGAGGAATGAACCTTTTATTTTATTATTACTCAGGGCACGATACCCTTGAGAGGAATGACAAAAACAAATAAGAGCAAACAGAGCAAAAGGAAAAGCAAAGTCGGTACAGGTTTGGGATAATAAAAGCAAGCAATGAATGCAATAAACTGAGAGATAGCCTTCAATTCAAAGTTCACAAGGCAGGCAAATGCACTTTATTGGAAACTTTTACATTTCAAAATATGTTTTACAATCTTTTCACTCAGTCATTTAAATATGGGCTTTGCAAATGCCTGAAAATGTAGCAAGGGAAAGGGGCACACTTCATCATAGCTTGAAAATGTGAACGTACAAACAGTACTCTTCAAGAAGGCACACAACAGAAGGTTGGATATTTATATGATCGGCTCTAAATCATGATGTTTTAAAGACAAGTTCTGTTTTAAAATAAATGCAGTTAGGAAGGTGATATAGACTTGTAACCAAAATCACAGATGGTGATTGACATAGATGTCCATGTCAGAATCCTCAACTCCCCACTTTGGGAAAAATTATTTAGTACAGCACAATTAAGTGAAAGCATTTTGGTATGAAATACAAATGATAACAACTATCAACTGTGGGTAGCCTTTTAGAACACTTTTTATAGACAAGAGAAGCAAAGACTGGAACACTGAAGTCACCAATAATTCAGCTCTGCACATGCCAAGTAGCTCTTACCGAGAACAATAGCATTCCTGTACATAAAGCCTTTTGTTATCAAGTACTTTACACACATAACACATAACCTGGTTTCAGATTTTGAAACACTAGTAGTCATCTGAAATCTAATTACTGCTAAAAAACACAAAGCAAGACTGTATAACAGTTTTTGGCAGGAAGAAAGGAATAATAATTTATCCAATTAACAGTGTAGAAGGTATTTTAGGTAGACAGATTGACATTAGTAAACTAGAACTTGAAAATTGCTTCACAGTTAACCATTAGCTTTGCTGAACACATTAAGGAAAAGAAAAGGAAAGCTATTTCTTGGTGTGAAATAGATTCAGGTTTTATCTCTGACTTCTGTTTGGAAGTGAGGTAAGTCACAGCAGTAAGTAACACAGGCAGAGACTTAAATTTCCACTTCCCTGATCATTTCTGATCATTTCTAAGTCACCAGTGATTTTCCAGAAACCTGAGAAAAATAATTTAACTGCCTTCCTTCCAGAGTCTGAGAGAGAAGACTGATAGATATCAGCATTGTCCAAAATGTACAATTCTGAAATCATTTTTTTTTTATTTAACACAAAAATGAAATATCAATAGAAACCACTTGTGGGATTTTTGCTAGCTCTGAAAGTTCTTCCAGTTCTCCACTGCATCCCTTTCAAGAGCTGGAAAGGAGCAGTACTTACCCATTCTTGTTAAAGTTATGTGTGTCTTGCTGTCTGCTATCACAAGTTGACCAGGACTGTATTTCATCTTTCTCCCTGACACCAAGAGAGCATTTTGAATTCCGGTCATCATCCTGAGATTTATTAGACTATATTTGTCCAGTCTGAATCTGACTAACTGTCCTGCAACAGCATTACCTTTCACAGACTGATTCAGACTGTTGTTGACTCACACAAAAAATTCCATCCAAATAATAACCAATTTCAATATTTTTCTAGTGACAGGAGATTGTTTATGTCTATTTTGTTATCTGACTAATGAGTTTCAACATTGTACTTAATTTCAAACTTCCTCTATTTAGGTTGCCACAAAAATGCAGTCTCTTAACCCTATCAAAAGGCTAGGAACGAGATGTAAATAGCTGGTGTTGCATAGACATTCTAAATTTGTGGTTGTTTCTAAAGCAGTTGAAAAAGGTCAGAAGAAAACAATACAAACATGCATGAGGAAAATAAATGTATAATTTGCATCTTCTCAATGTTCAACTCTCCATCACTGCTTGTACTCCTCTGGTGTTTCTCTCAGCATGCCTGATCCTCCATTTCACATTTGCTCTGGCAGGCCCCATTGTTTTCTGTAGGCATTATGTCTGGATAAAAAAAACCTTGGATCTGACTAACAGTTATCTCTTAGAACATACAATATGCCACACAGATCGTCACAGTAAAGGAAATGGTGGAAAGATGCCATAAAAATTGTGAACAAGAATGCAAGCTTACAGTTTCAACTAGGCAATTTGCCATAGAAACTTTCTATATTCAAAGTTAAGTTTCTTCAATTACTCTTCCTTTTTAGTTCTATAAGATTTTCTTTTTCCTTATCCAAATAAGACTTTAATGACAACATTTATAAATGGTGTCAACTCCTAATACAGCTCTAAGTGCTGGTAAAAAACACCCTCTTTCAATATTTCTCCCTTTGCTGAGATTGATACAAATGCAAAATCAGGAAAAATATTCATGATTATTCCTAAGGTTCATTATAGCATCTTAGTCAGCACTTTAATTTCTAGTTGCAAAGCAGTTTAGTAGAACTGGAAAGATACAGAATGCCTTTTCATTTTTCCTCTCCCTCATAAGTCAAAGGCACAATAAAATTACAGCAGTAATAAAAATACTAATAGTGCACTGTGAATCTCTTTAACCAATTATCCCATTTCCTGCCTGGCTGTTAAGTTGCACTTAGAATGCTCAGAGAAAACACATTTGCATTGTACAGTAAAAGGCAAGTTTAAATGCATTACATGACAGCTACTGTATTAATGTCACTTGTGATCAGCAACATGAATTGCCTATCTGAGAAATTCATGGACAGTCAAGACAATGAGCTGAATTATTCAATGGAGAAGAATTTTGTGTCTTGTAGGATTCATTTAAGGTACATAAATATAAGTTATACCAATGACCCATCCTAGAACACTGTGTGTTTTGTGACTGCTATTAATAAGTTGTCAAAAAAATTACAGTCTAGAATGTCAACACCTTTGAAAGTTTAGAATATCAGTTCCAGGCTCAGAAATTAGTCCATGTTTTTGTTTGTTTCATTTTGTTTAAAAACAAACAGAAAATATTCTAGTCATATTATATAGGGATTCAGATGGACATCCAGGGTATATCTTTTAGGGTTGTTTTTTTAGCGTTGTTTTTTCTTGTTGTGATCTTCAATGTGGAGTATTTCATACTTGTTATGCTTTTTTTTGTTTTGTTTTAATAGACCTTTGTTCAAAGGTTTGACCACTGGTCTGTGTGCATAACCACCTATGGATGTGTTTTATTTTCATGACTTCTATGCTTAGCTATTTGAAACTTTTCCAGTGAATACCAGGAGGATGAATACATGCAATGAACCTTTTTTGAAAAACACTTCATAAGAGGTAATGACTGATGTGCTGGAAATACGTTTTCACACTTAGAAATCCTTATTTGTAAGAATTATTATAATATCAAATAACATGATCATATACATCAGAATTTAGGGTCTTCATGACTGTATATGAATTCTAGTTTACAACACTCAAACACAGAAACACGGGCATTATTGAGGTATAAAAGACTTTGTAAATTGATTCCAAAGTATTTGTATAATGAATTCCATGTAACTGCTGATAAATGCTCCATCAACATCATGAAAGACAGTGATTTCATGACTGAGTCTTGATTTTCCCACTGGCTGCCTACTCCTTTAAAGGACAAGATGTGGTCACTAGCTACACTTCACACTTTCTCTGTGTCATTTGTCACGTCCTGAGTCACTAAACATGCACACAGACATGCATTTATTTACTTTATTTTTCCTGCTCAAAGTAATGAGGCAATGCTGGGCTTGGCGTGAGAGCACGTGCAGACAATAAAAAGACAGAACATGCTAGACCAGTGTTGGAGGTGTTCCGAAGAGGCAGAGGCAGACTTATTATAGTGACACTGAATTGGAGATCAGAGACTAAAGAAACTCAGGAACTAAGTCATTTGGAAATATGGTTCACCGACAGGGAAAACTACCTGAGGAATCCTCAAACTCACTGTACTTGGTGGTGTTCCCTATTCTTTTTCAGAAATTATCTCACTTTCAAACACATAGTTAAGTGTGTTGCAGTACAGTTGTGAAACTTTGATTTTAGACCCAAATTCTGTCAATACAAGACTGACATAGGAACCACAATAGCTCAGTGACAGTTGGATGAGCTGGATAAGCCAGATTCTGCACCTGGGATGGGGCAGTCCTGCATACACACACAGACCTGGGAAACGAGGCTGGAGAGCAGCCCTGTGGAAAGGGACCTGCGGGGTCCTGGTTAACAGAAAGTTGAACGTGGGTCAGCAGTGCCCTGGCAGCCAGGAGGGCCAGCTGTGTCCTGGGGGCATCAGGCCCAGCATGGCCAGCCGGGCAAGGGAGGGGATTGTCCTGCTCTGCTCTGAGCTGGGGTGGCCTCACCTCCAGTGCTGGGGGCAGCTTTGGGCACCACAATATGAGAAGGATATAAAGCTATTAGAAAACATCTGAAGGATGTCTACAAAGATGGTAAAGGGCCTCGAGGTGAAGTATTATGGGGAGTGGCTGAGCTCACTTGGTGTTTCAGCTTGGAGAAGAAGAGACTGAGGGGAGACCTCATCACAGTCTAGAGCTTCTTCACAAGGGGAAGAAGAGGGGCAGGCACTGATCACTTCTCTCTGGCAACCAGTGACAGGACCCGAGGGAATGGCCTGAAGTTGTGTCAGGGGAGGTTTAGGTTGGATATTAGAAAAAGGCTGTCCACTCTAAGGGTGGTCAGGCACTGGAATAGATTCCTCAGGAAATGGCCTTCAAGAGTTCAAGAAGCATTTGGACAATGTTCTCAGGCACATGGTGGGACACTTGATGGGTCCTGTGCAGGGCCAGGAATGGACTGAATGATCCTTGTGGGTTCCTTCCAGCTCAGGATATTCTATAATAGGGTTGTAAAGAAATTGACACATGACTCAGTATGATGGAGAAATTTGTTTTACATTATTATGCATTCTAATAATTTATCAAAAAAGAACATGTAAAAGTGAGTTTATCAGGCTATAAAATTAGATTTATTTTTGTCCAAAACTTCAGTACTCATTATTAGCAAAATTATCTTTGAATCCAGTGAATTTTTCTGGCCTCTAAGTAAAGCTTTCCATGTAGCCTGTATTGCATATCTTTTTGAGAGACTGCTCTGGTGGCTTTTTTAATGTCAATTGCTAGTCCTTTGAAAGGACCTATATTTTTATGTGCATATGGAGAGTGTGTTTGTCTGTCTGCAAGGAAGAGAAAGACCCAGAGCGTAAGAAAGATCTGCAGCAGTTTGTGTTTCTGCAATAGAAAATTCAGTTCTAGCAAAAGACAGAGCCAAATCTTCAAACACATGTGAGATCAACATATTTCAGGAGCTCATGACAGACATACCTGTGAGACTGAGATCACAGTTTTACTCTTTTAATTACAGCAAGCAAGATAAAGAATACTCCGTTTTGGAAAGTGAGACCAGGTGTATGGACCAAAGGATGTGATGTGCCTAACTATTCTTGAAATATTTTTCTGTTCCTTTATTATTAAGTAGGTGAAACAGTTTTCATCAGTGCTTGTTCCAAAAATGTGCAGTTGGCATTTTACCAGTATAGGAGATAGTAAAGACCTCTGTGCCATTAACTTATCTCCCTAGAACTTTATTAACAGTATGAGGATGGCATAACCTTATCACTTTTTCATACCATATGATGGTATCATTCCATCTGTAACCAGTCTAAGTGTAAGGTTTGTAATACAGTCTATGAAAGTTTCACTCATTATTCTGCAGAGATGGCCTCTTACATTTAAGTTAATTGTAACTACAGCTACTATATAAAATTTCATAGATCCTGGCATATTAAGTTTAGCTGTTAATTTGCATAGTTTTATGAAACATTTATTGGATTTTTCTTTAATGTCTTAGCATATTACTGACAGAGATAGCCTAATTTGAAAATAACAACAAGGGATTTGAAAGCTTTATGAGGAATTATAAAACCATTCCCCAGTGGAACATTATAGGAACATAGCTTTTCAATGTAGTTGTTCTGTAACATTTTAGAATTACATGTTATACTGTTAATATATGAAAGTTATCCACATCTATTTCTTCTACATGAAGTCTCTTTCATATACACTGTTTCCTGGGTGCTTCCAGCTTTGATAATAGTTCTGGGGGGAAACACTGGTCTTTTATTAGCAGTGTAAATTGGTGCAAACCACTTCCTTTAATTCCTTTGGAAGTCCCTACTTCTATATTGCTACACAGAAAGTAAAAAGTATAGTGCATAGCTCAATGTCTAAGAAATACTGCAACGTTAAATGTTTCACTTGCTGTGAACCTCTGTGAGGTTTCTACATTATAAATATGTCTTACTTAATTTTATAATATTTGGTATTGTTCTGCCAAACAGGGAAAGAAAATATTAAAACCTGCAAATTCACAATTGTATATTTGAAATTAATTTTGTACAACTGTAAATAAGAATAAAAGAGCTGCACTCTTTGTCCCTCAATGAGCTGGAAATAAAAACTTAGCAGACAGAAACTCTCTCTTCGAGTTTCCTGTTTTCATGATGGAATGTTTTTGATAGCCCTAGAGTATCAATTCTCTTGTTGTACCTGTATAATATTACCTCCTTTCCTCAAATAATTTTGAAAGGGTGCTAGGTAAGGCTTCACATTCCTGTGAATAAAAGGACCTGGAGTTCCTCATGGACAGAAAGCTGAATATCAGCCAGGAAAGCATCCTTACAACAAAACAGGCCAACAAGATCCTGGGCTGCACTGGGTAGAGCATCAGCTACAGGAATCGGTCCTTCCCCAGCGCAAGAGAGACATGGACAAACTGGAATAGGTTCAGTGAGGGGCCGTGATGGTCGTTAAGGACTTGAATCATTGAGAAGAGGCTGGGACAGCTGGGGCCATTCAGCCTGAAGAGAAGAAGAGTCTGTTAGGCTCACCTCAGAAACACCTAGGAACAGGATAAGAGAAAATAGGCTCAAGTTGGAGAAACGGAGATTCTGGCTGGGTATTTCATTTTTTATATTACCAAGACAAAGAGGTTGTCCACAGAGGTCCATTCATAGAGATGTTAAAAACTGGACAACACAAGAGCTGGAAAAATCCTGATCTAACTTTGATGCTGGTTTTGCCTTGGGAAGTGGTTAGACTAGATGACCAGCAGAGGTCCTTCCCAAGCTAAAAGGCCCCAAAACCTTGTGGTTTTGACATCTTACAATGGAAATTAAGAAAGGAAAATTCCAGTTTTGATCTAGGACTGAACCTATGAGTACAGAAACAGCATCATGTCAAATACTTGCCCTGCATGACAGAAGATCCTTTTATCTTAACCATTTTTCAGGCTCTCTGCATTTTAACCCTGGGCTTAAAGGGCAAAAATAAGAAAGAAAGAAAATCCAGGATTAACTAGAAAGTCTTAGAGAAACAAAGCCAAGAAAGAAACAAAATTATGATGCGAAAAATTTGGAATTGTTCCTACAACTTTAATTTCTTACCTCCTTAGGTCCTATGAGCATTCATCACTTATGTTGTTCAAAAGTGGTTCAGGCTTGGAAACATGAGTCCCTTTACATGGTGCTCATCACTCAGCCAGTCTTTTTTAACCCTGCCATAAGCTTCAGTTGCATGATTTTTCACAGGATCCTTGACTTTTTCAGTCAGACATCATTCATCATATCAGTCAGTCTTTGTACTTTTATGTTTTTATCATTATTGAGGATATTGTGCCACAGTTCACAGTGTTTAGTCTTGCTCAGAAAGAATAAAATTCCCTAAAAGAACAAGAAATGTTACATCAAATTGCACCTGATGTATATTTTTGCTGTTATTGTATTTAGTCAATTTTATGCCATAATGAATATATTTTATAGCTCAGATTTTTTCCTTTTAAATCCTTACACATTAAACATTAGCAAACGGAAGAACACACAGAGAGTGAATATGTGTGTGAATATGTACATACAGACACAGGTGCTCAGACTGATGCTGGAGGTAAGTATTACCGTCTCAGACAGCAGCTGATACAGCCCCTCCAAGCTGGTGATTTGTACTCTCCACCAGTTGATATCACCTCTCTCTAAAGTCTTTTAGATCCAGCTTGGAAGAGACTGCCTTTCAAATTAATTAATATTACACAAGTGGCAACAGATTTGAAGTCTCCTTTGCTGTAAAAGGATAATATATCCAGTGTTGCTACTGAAGAGTTATAATGTAATCAGGAAAGCCATTGCGGGTTAATTCCAAAGTTCTCAGAAAAGTATGCAAATATTATCATTTTCACAGCATGTTCCACTGCACATTCGATTACTTATAGCTCCCTTAATATGAATTGGTTGTTTGTTTCACACAGGTTTTGTTTACACTGGTGATATCCTTTCATCTTTTCAATGAGGCAGTTAATACGAACCATTCAAAATGTACCCGAGTTACAAACCAGAATGTCCTTTCCATACCCTCCAAAATGCTGCTATTTGCAGAACAAATGTTTTCATTTTAGAATATGATCTTTGAGGATTTGGACATGTTCAGTTCCCTGTGAATATTAGGTTTTAACAATATACAGAGTGGATCTTTTTCTCAGTCCCTGTAATTCCAGCAGCCAGGCATTTTAGGAACTCATTTGATATAAAACAACCATAAATTTGTCCAGTTTTAAGACTACTTTTGAAAGTCACAGGGAGGATTTAGGAACAAAATGATTCTTCAGGAGACAAGGAAAAATAGAAAATAAATGAATTAGGATTTGTAGTTCTTGGGTGCTATGCACAGCACAGATTATCTTGGCAATCATATAGTGCAACATCACTCCTCTAAATATTCAGCTCTCCTTAGTGTTAAAGGGGTATTATGATAAATTGCAGTAGATGTCTGTCTTGCTTTATGCGAAAAGTATATCATTACTCACATTCAGATAATTCAGTTGAAGATGATTGCATTTGTATAATTAATTTGGCCTAAAGAAACCCACAACTTTGTTACACAAGAATCCAAAAAGAATAGTTTAATAGGTTTCAACTCACTTTCATGTCGCATTTTAGTTAATTAAATAAATATTCTCCAGAATTCAACAAGGAAATTATTGCAAATTAACCTGTCATGTAGGTGAGAGCTGTGTCCATTGAAACAGGATTAAGGCCTTAAAGGAAAAAAAAAATGAATTAGCAGAATTACTATCAGAATGTACCATAAGAGGATTTTAAAATTAATGGATTTCATGGACTACTTCAGAAAATCAAACTTAAAACAAAAAAAAACCCTTATATATCTTCAATTAATATAAAAATAAGTGGATTTTTTAATTTTAGCCTTTTTGTTTTGTTTTGTTTTATAGTAAACTACTGAAGGACTCAAGAATTATGTCTGAAAAAATTGCCCTAAATAATTTATTCTGGAACGGTCCCAAGTGTTATGCCAGATCAGGTCCATTAAGAAGTGAAATGTGACCATCTCCAAATGTATTGTGCTTTACTGATGCGAAAACATATTTTGAAGAGGTAGCTGAATATCAAATAGGTTTTTCTTCTCTTTGACGAGATCTCAAGTAAGAGCTATATATAAAATCAACTGGGTGTGGGGGATTTTTTCATAAGCTGTTTCACTCAGATAAGTTTCATTTCTATGGTGAAGGCAGAAGGGAATCCGTAAGCAGTACATTCTTTCTCTAGTATGGCATTTCCTTTTTGCTGCTTTAACATTAATATTATAGAGTAGCAGACATCACACCCACAGAAGTCCCATCTTTCTTTAAATTCTTAAAATAGGAGTTAATTAGCAGGTCAGACTCCAGGCGTTTTCAAATAGATCCCTGCTTCAATGTAATTCCAAATCCTGGACTTGCTTGTTTCATTCTTCTGTTGAGCTCTGGGATTCCAGCCAGCAGGAAAAAATCCCACTGGTGATTACCAGCCATGATTTCATTGCCATTGCAGAACTACAGCCGGTTTCATCTTAAGCTAATTTCCAATGTAAAGCAGTCCAATATTCCATGAACATATTGTTGCATTCAAACGTGAGCTTACTTTCTTTGTTTATTCCAATGTTCTGACTAAGAGGTACTTTCTTTTTCCAGTCTCTATTGTTGACTTTCAAATACACTATACCATCATTTATATCTAAATAGCATCTACAAATATTTTAATTAAAGAAGTTGTAGTTCTGCATTTGTTTCAAAATCATAACAAATTAATTTTGTTAAAGCTTTAATTGAATATTTTCCAGCTTTAAAACGACGTTTCTGAGTTTGAATAATAATAAAATTGTGAATAATAAAAGGGTAAAAAATGTGTTCTGTGCCAGACATATTCAAAAGTTGCTTCTTTGTCATTACATTTGTCTTCCAATCTACTATTTGACATGTTCACTGTTTGGATTACAATGTGTGGACTCGACTTAGACATAATTAGTAGTTCAATGTTAATAGAGAAATGTGGTGTTGTGGCCTAAGTAAATAACAATGGGAAAAGTCTTCAAGGAGTTCACATCACGAACAAGGTCCTGCTTCTGCACTAAAGAGTTGTTTCTTGTTGTGTGAGAAACACAAAAGCAAACTGATAGGAATGTTGTATTAGCCCAGAAATCCTTGAAGTGTGCTCACGGTGACGTGACCATGTTTTCACTAGGAAAGGCTGCAAGTGCAAATTCTTCATTGGTCCCATTTTCCACATCTAGAATGTGAATTCCACATCCAGTCATGCACAATTAATATATTTGTAGATATATGCAAGAATTTCTTGCTTATGTGCAATAACCCCATGTAAATTTTCAATAGTTAAGTACTTATTCCTTCTGAACACTTTTCCAGGACTGATGAAAACTACCAGTCTTCATCACTGTGTTTGTATTTGGAGGTCTAGAAGCTTTAACCAGAAATATATGGACAAAATGGATTGATGAAATCTGAAATCTGTTGTGCAAAGCATCTCATGTTTGCCATGTTTTTGCCAGAACTGAGGAGGGGGGATCCAGCTGGGAACCTAGATAAGTGGTAGTTGCTCTTTCTACTTTCATCTTTTAACCAGCGGTGAAGCTTTCAATAATGACAAATACCATATGTCTAAAGATATAGAGAAATTTCAGTTCTTGCCTGTAAAACTTTGGGATTTGGTTGAGAAGCAATTTTCTGAAGTTTCTTTTCTTTTTTCCCAGCTCATTCTGATATAAAAGATGAAAAAAAGACCTTTCATATTTGGGTGTTCTTTGACACAAGGAGCTAGTGCTCCCAGTCCAGGAACACTCTTCAGTTGACTGGTAGAGCCCTCACTGAAGTACAGGGTGGTTAATTCCAAAGTCTTCTTCAATCTTTCAACCATTTTCTCATTTTGTATTCTGTCAAACTGGAAGAGAAAATGAGAACTTCATGAGATTCAACAGGCCAAGTGCAAGGTCCTTCACCTGGGCTGGGACAACACCTGCTTATCAATACAGGCTGGGAAGTGAAGGGGTCAATGGCAGCCCTGCCAAAGAAGGACTTGGGGGTGCTGGTGAGTGGGAGGCTGGACATGACCTGGCCATGTGTGCTTGGAGCCCAGAAAGCCAATTGTGTCCTGAGCTGCATCAAAAGCAGCTGGGGAGCAGGGCAAGAGGGCATTCTGCTGCTCTGTCCTTGTGAGAGCCCACCTGGAGACCTGCATCCAGCTCAGGGGTCCTCAGCACAGGAAGGACACTGACCTGTTGGAGCAAGTCCAGAGGAGGCCACGATGGTGATTAGAGAGACGGAGCACTTCTCCTGTGAGGAAAGGCTGAGAGAGTTAGGGTTATTCAACCTGGAGAAGACTCCAGGAACACCTTATAGCAGCCTGGCGGTAAGGGAGCCTACAAGAACGATGGAGAGGGACTTTTTACATGGGTTTGTAGTGACAGGACAGTGGGGAATGTCCTTGAACTGTAACAGCGTAGGGATAGATTAGATACAAAGAAGAAATTCTTTACTGTGAGGACTGTGAGGCACTGGAACAGGTGCGCAGAGATGTGGTGGATGCCACATCCCAGGAAGTGTTCAAGGCCAGGCTGGATGGGGCTTTGAGCAACCCGGTCTGGTGGAAAATATCCCTGCCCACAGCAGATGGGTTGAAATGGGATGATCTTTAACATCCCTTCCAATGAAAAGCATTTTATGATTCTATGAGAAAGAGATATATTTTCACAGGCATTTGCTAACCAGTTTCTATAAATTATTGATCTGTGCATGGATATAGTAGGAATAACAGGGAAAAAAACAAAAAAAAAGATGCTGGGCTGAGAAGTGCATTAAGACACATGGGTCAGAAATAAAACAGAAAGTAGTTAAAACATGTATCTAATTGCTCCAGAAAAACAAAAAGATCACCTGACAATCTCTTTTATTCAAATAAAAATGGAATCACTAAAAGCTATAAAATTCTTTATCTTCCCTTCCCTAATAATGAGTCATTTTTAAGCATATCATAGAATCATAGAATCATAGAATGGTTTTGGTTGGAGAGCACCCTAAAAATCATATAGTTCCAATCCCCTTGCCATGGGCAGGGATACCTTTCACTAGACCTGGTTGCTCACAGCTCCATCCAACCTGGCCTTGAACACTTCCAGGGATGGAACACCCCCAGTTTCTCTGGGCAACCTGTTCCAGTGCCTCACCACCCTCACAGCAAAGAATTTCTTCCTAATGTCTTATCCAAATCTACTCTCTTTTAGTTTGAATCCATTTCCCCTTGTTCTGTCACTATATGCTCTTGCATAAAGTCCCTCTCTGTCTTTCTCACAGGCTCCCTTCAGGAACTGGAATGTTGCACTCAGGTCACCCCCAAGCTATCTCTTTTCCAGGCTGAACAAACCCATTCTCCCAGCTTTTCCTCCTAAGCAAGTTGCTCCATCCCTCTAATCAACTTGGTGGCCTCTTCTGGACCCGCTCTAACATATTGATGTCCTTCTGTCCTGATACCTAGTACAGGGCATTTAGAAAAAATGATGAAATGACAGAGTTAATGCCTCTTAACATGAAATTCAATTGTAACTGATACGGAGTGTGAAATTTACATTGAAACTGTGTTGAGATCATTGTATTGGACAGAATGTAATTTCAGTATATCAACAATCTATTATGTCATTGAAAAAAATGAGGGCTTAAGACTTTCATTGTACTGATCATGTCTTCTGTTAAAATGAGAGTATTTAAATTGACTACTTTTACTGTACATTAGAAAAAAAAAGGAAAATTATTAATAAATAGTGCATAGTGTGCTGTTTAACAGAATATATTTTAATGATGTCAATGAGCTATTAACTCAGGCAATTTTCCTAAGAGCAATTAGTTAAATGTAGCCTCTCCATAAGTGTAAGTAAACAGCCTGTCCATACCGATTTACATTTCCCTCTTACTCCATTACAATCAATTCAAAATGTTTGCATATCTTGTTTTTCAACAAGGCAGTCTTCTTTATCATGAATTTGAAGAAAATTGAACAAGGTACGTGAAAGATATAGAGGTTCATATTGTAGTTAAGGTTTCTTTAAATTTGTTTACTTTCCACATATATTTGAGTTTGACACACTGCTAACCAAATCTGAAGTTCAGAAGGTGAAATGGCATAATTTTCTCTAACGTCAGAGACCTCTGGACCATGCAGGTTTTCTTACAACCTCCTAGTACAGAAGCTGCAACTGTATTCTTATGTTTGTCACAATTAAAATACGTACTTCTATTTTCAGCTGAGTAAGAAGCTTCACTAGTTCTATCACTTCACAGAACAGTATAATTTTCAGTACTGTGTATTTTGCAGAGTGGGCATGGGGAATTCTGAAAGGTAATTCAAATACCAGTTCATGAAGTTTTTCATTCTGTTTACTTTTGAGAAATTTAGGGATTTTTCCATGTCTGGATATAAAGCCTTCCAGCAACTAATCCATACTTCTGATTCTACCACGCCATGGGAGGAAAGAAGAATCACTTTTGGTTTGCAATTCCCTTAGAGAAAATTTTGTTTCTCCAAAGAAAATTCTAAGATATGCTTTCATTTTACAATGTCTGCACAAGCTTTAAATTCAGGAAAGCACAACAGCTCAACCACTTCAGTCTTACAAATGAAAAGCCATTTCACTAAATAAATAGCTTTTCATGGTACATATGATTGTGAAGCTTCAATGCTATATTTTACTCTCGCTGTGTATGACTCAACTGTCAGCATCACAGGACTTGGGTTTGGTATTTTTGACATAATTTATAACATTTTTGTTGAGTTACAAAGATATAGATGATGAAGTTTTGCCAGTTAAATGCCAGTAAAATTGCCATTAACTTGGTCGTGTTTTGACTATAAATATTTAGAGATTGATTCTATCAGCAGACTTATGTATGGGGCTCAATTTAGGGTTAGAATGTGTGATTTCTATTTAAAATTTACCACTCTGGTTTCTAGGATTAGAACAGCAAAGCCTGGAGCATTCCCCTAAGGCAACCCTCTTCTCTGGAATAGCTGCCTGAAGATCATGGTGAAGACCATGGTGGGCTGTCAGGTGCCTTGCCTATTCTCTACCTCTGTTGACAGGTGAGTGTTATCTTAAGTCTGACTAATGTTAGTGAAACTAGTGGTGCTGAAAGGTGCTGGTATTTCCTAATATTTGCAAGATCAAACATTTGCATTGTATTTTATAGTCTGGATAGGTGAAGTTACTTTACCATTAAGATTTAGCAACTGTCATGAAAAAACCCATGGAAGTCACAAGCAGAATTTTCAAGAGAACTTTCAATAACACAAGTGTTAGATTTCTTCCTCGGTATTGTAGCTGACAAACTGCAGAAAAGGGAAATGCAGTGTGTCCAGTTTCAAATAGGATAAAAATCAGAGGTTATCTTGTAAATCTCTTGTAAAGTCTTTTCCACTGTGCCAGGCTTATCCATAACACTGGGGGTAGGAATCTATCATTGGCTGTAATTAAGTGGTGTCTTCTCACTTTGTTCTTTTAAGAGGCGACAGAGTGTGAATTTATGTTATTTTTTATTGCCGCTCATTCATTTCCTATACTGAAAGCTGTGTCTCGGAGACTTTCCAGGGAAAGGGAAAGGGTATTTTCAGACCACTCTCACTACAGCTTCTGTGTGTGGTGGAAAGGGAAGATACTGCACAGCTGTAAATGCAGGTTTGTACTGGAAGATTCACAGTGGACTACTTTGCAAAATTAAAGACTTGCAGGGAGAAAAGGAGCTCATGGGATGATGATAGAAAAAGAGCTGTGAATGAATGAACGAATGCGAGATAAAAATAAAATAATACATTAGGTCCCTTCTTTTTTAAGCTAGACACAAAGATTTTGTGCACCAAATGCTTTTCTTACACTGCAAGATAGACATCTTCGAGTTATCCCTTGAATATATAGAGCTCTGAGAACCAAATTCCCTAAGGGTTTTTATATCCCTAGTCAGACTGGAAATCCTTACTACTGCAAACCATCCAGATCATAAGAATCTGCTTTTTTGTTCTCTCTTATTTCTTTGGCAAGCTTACCAGACTTGCCAAAGGAGGAAGGAATATATTAGCAAAGGAGGGGAGTGGGTGTGGTGGAGCAGAGTTCAAATCCAATAACTCTTAGCACAGAAGCCATTAAAGAAATTCTTTCCTATAAATACACCAAGTTTACCCCTCTGAAATCATGTGCCAGTTGCACAGCTGAGAACTAGCCAGACACACTAAATCACACCAGGAATGGGTGACTTTATACAGCTGTCAATTTTCATTATAATACAGGAAGCTAAAGCTGCCAGTAAAACAGTTAAAGCACTGGCTGTAAAATAAGCAAGTTTGTCATTTATTCATTTTCTCTCCTATTACTCACTTTTAATAGGAGACAGTTGACTAAAACTTAAAAAAAAAATTAGCTGTTCTGAATGACATTGTCTCAGATCTTTACTTAAATTAAGTGCCTTTTTGCTCTCAAAGTGTAGGAGAATGTTTTTACTTGATTATCTCAGATTGAAAACAATGTTCTAACAAAATTTTTTTCCTAAAAAAACCCCAGCAATGTGATATTTTTTGAAAGACAGTATTTCTGTTTTTCCAAAACGTACAAAAATTGAATGACCAGAAGATGAATATATTGTAGTATTTTTCTCTCTCAATCCCCTGTTTTGTAAAGGGTCATCTGATGATCCACTTAGATGCCAACATGCCTGTTATTTTTAAAGGAAGTGTATGCCTGGCAAAATGACTCAGAAAATGAAAGACCATCAATACTTTCTCTATGGCAGAAAGAGAGTAGAGGTAGACGAAGACAAAGATTTTAGCTGTTGATCAGACGTTGCACAGTCTGAAGATCTGGCAGGATTCAGGAGACAGAGATGGCAATGGAAAAATTATGCCTGCAGTCTGAAATCCAGGCACCTCTGCTCTTTGCTTTGGTGTCTCTGCACCCTACTGAACCTCAGGTGGGAACAAAATCCACAGATTTTCTCTGGCTTTTATTCTATTTTAAATAGATTGGTGTAAAATTTCAACGTGTCATTTTTCTTCCTCATGTGACTTCAACTTTCCCTACTCTTAATCTTTATTACTGGGTCTCACCATATGTAAGCTGTGTTTATAACCACGCAAGTTCATGAACTAAATAAAGGTCTTTCTTCCCTTGCTCCCTTCCTTCCCCATCTCTATGACCTTATTCAACCAGATGAGTCTCTGTCACTCCCTGACCTCTTTCTTACCTCTCCTCTGCTTTCATGAAGGATGATGTGTGTGGTTACAGGGTTTGGCTTTCCAGTTTGTGCATCAAAGGGAAGGTCTTAATGGCACTGCTGTGGCCAACTGGATACAGGGCATAGCAAGTGGATAATTTGTGGATAATAATGGGGCCTGAGTATGAACCAGGGCTTGTCTGTGATTTCACATCATTCCAACAAGTGCTTGCTGACTTTATTTGTTGCCTTCTGTCACTAAACCCTTGTATACAGATTTGAGTCCAGTATTTACCAATATCTTCATATCATCCTCTGGACAGAATCTTGTGCTGTTGTCGAAGTTGAAAGAGACTGTGGCTGAGATGTGTTGATGATGTTTTGGCTGCCTTTCAGGAAAGCACAGATGCTCTGAACACCTTTCTAGAATTTTTAAGTAGTCCAATGTCTTCCCATTAAAATTTACAAAGGAAATGGAGAAATAAAGCTTAATGTCTTTTTCTAAACAGATAAGTCTGTATGCTGATGGTGAGCTCCTAATATGTTCTCGTTAGAAGTCTTGTACATAGGAATCAATATATTCTCTAAACTTCATACTCTGATTGACAAAATAAATACTCTAAAGACATCTGAACAAAAACAAAAGCCAACCAACAAACCAATAAACAAACAAACAAAAGACCCCCAAACCCTCCTGCAATATCAATTGTTTTGTAAAAAGTTCTTAACAGAAGCAGCGGTATTTCAAGTCTTTTTACAGTCTATTATATAAAATAAGGAGAGATCTCATGTCTGTTTTTGGTTTGGGTTGTGGTTGCTTTGGTTTTTTTTTAAATGTGCATATTATATCTAACAGGTGAAGAAACATCAATCTTTACTTTTTGAATGTGAAGGGAATATGGTCTTTTTTAATTTAAAAAAGCACCTACTAGCTTTTTTTAGCAAAAAAGATTAAGGGTTGAAATCAATCTTATTTAGCAAAGCCTTAAGGAACCACAAAAACCATCTATCTTTTCTTTAACTGCTTGTCTGGTAATCTCCAAGTAAAAGCCTGTCTTTCACTTTTGATGGAAATGAACTTGCAATTAGAAAAGTACTTCAATCATTTACTGCTATCTTTAGATTAAGCATGGGAAAACTAGCATAGGTAAAAATAAGGATTGACCCTAAGCTGACTGTAAGGTCAAACTGAACTTGAACCAATTATTTTGCATTTCTTTGTAAGCTGAGAAGACACATTGAATTACAGGGGAAAAAAAAGCAATACTTGCTGTAGTTCTTAAAAAATCAAACTGTCCTGAAAATCTCCCTGAAGATAGTAGCTTTTGTGAGGTTTTCAAGTAGAATCACAAGAAATATTGTGCTGGCCAAAGAGGAGAAAGGCAGATAGGTCTTGCATCTGCATGGAGTGAGGCACCATGGGGACATGTCACCCCATGCAATTTCCTGAGGAATTCATGGCTTGAGGCAGCAGTTCCTGTTAGCAGGGTGCGTGGTCAGCATCTGTGCAGGAGGAACAGCCACACTGCTGTGTCTCAGCAGCCCTTTTTCAGCCCTAGAAGCTGAAAACCTTCTACAGCCCCTGATTTGCTGTTAGCCCCAGGAAAGTCTACACCAGAGCAGGGAAACGGGCTTGTAGCTAAGGTTAGTTATCAGCTTATCTACAACCCTGCAGAGAGATACTTCACATGACGATAGCTTCTTGCCTTGTTTAACAAACTGAATGCAGGCCTTGCGTTACCTTGTTCATAGTGGCTTTCTTCTTCTCTAAGAGCTCCCTGACTCCTTCCAAAGTCAGGTTGGTAACTTCAAAAGTTCCATTTACATGGCTTCCTGGCAGCCAGGTTCCTAGTCCTTTCAAAAAACCTTTCAATACCAAACTCACGTGTCCATTTCATTTATGGTTTTGTGGGTTTGAGGATTATTTTTGTTTCTTTATGTTGTTTCTTTTACTCCTACTCTGATCTTACCTAGGCCTAATGTTTGAAGTACTGCAGCTCTTTAGGAAGCAACGGGTGCTGGCTTTCAGAGTTATAGCCAGGCTTAGAAATGGGAATATGGAATGATGCAGCAGAAGTGGAGATCCTGCAGCTGCCTGAACAATAATGGTGTAGGTTGTAACGAAGTCTTTTGGCAGCCATTTTCATCAATTGTAGCTGAGCACAGAAGAACCCCAGCTCCTCCTGGGTATGTGTAGCTAAGGAAAGCCTGGACGAACACCTTAAATCAAGTAATCTTTCCTTCTTTCTTTTATTCTAGTTTCTTATTTATTTTCTGGCAGGCATCAGCACTCCTGGGAAAACGTTCCTTGTATGTAATAAAAATAAGATTACTTTCTTGTAGCTTTTGATTGCCAATGTTTTTCCAGCTTTCAAAGAGCCCTACTTCCACATCCTTTGCAGAGAAGTGTGTTATTGTTATGCAGTTTGGTTTAACTTCATGATTTGTAGTAAACATGGTTAGTGTTTTCTTTGTTAAAGGAAATAGAATAAGTGCATGTCTTTAAGCTACAACATTTCTCTGTTGCCAGTAGAACCCATGCAGAGTGAAAGTCGAGGGAAAGAGGTGGCACCAGAAAAACTCAGACATGTAGCTTTTTAACACATGAAGATATTCATGGGTTTTGTTTTTTGCTCCTGAAAGATTCCCCTAAAAGTATGATACACAACCTTGGGATAGTTTATCCTAGTAAATTTTAATTCATGTGAAAAATTAACTTAAATTTTTCTCATATAGGAATAGTCCACTTGGTTTTATAATACAGTTTTAGATAGTCCAAAAGTGGCAATATATGCAACTGTTTTCATAAATCCATGTTTCCATGAAAGAAACAGAACTTCTGTTTCCCATAATAAACTATAGTGACATCACTGGCTCATTACTGGCCAGTCACATAACTGATAATAAATGCTGCTCTTTATCATGTGGTTGTGAGATCCACAGAAAGATCCTAAAATGAAATAATTAATTACTTTGCAACAAGACAGTGATTAATTTAGGTCAGCTCCTTGAGCTAAATGAGAGGATTTTTGTTTAACTGAGGATACTTTTCAAATGTAGAAAAAGACATAACTAGGTATAACTAATTAAACTCATAAATATGCATATTTAAGTATCGAGGCATAAATCCATGTGCACCAGTGATAATTCTGCTGCTAAACTTCCGTGAGACATTGCAAAACATAGTCAATTGTTGTGGGGTAAGAGGAGTCTGAGAATAGTTTGTCTAAAATTTTCCAAATTTATTGAGTTGGAAAATGTTATTGAGAATACAGCAATTTTGATGTTATGTTCTCAGAACTTCAATTACTGGTGGAAAATGGCTTAAACTGGCTCTAAAAAAAGACAGCATTCTAGCAAGGAATAATAGGTACTAACCCATATTTAGACTGTTTATCTGAGATATGGAAGCCATTTTATCCCAATTTTGCTTTTCTTAGCACAGATGAAACCTTAAACTTGAGTGTCTCAGGCTTTTATTTCTATCCAGGTATAGAAATAAAAATTCTAAATCACCTAAATCCCAGTCTTCATCTCTTTCTTAGAGGAAGGAACTTCAGTTCTAAATTATATGAAAGTCAAACATTTCTATTGCTTTCTCATGAGAAATGAATCTGATTTGCTTTATAAATTCCCATCTAATGTACAGTCCATTCACTTGTTGAATACAAGTTTCAAAATCATTTCCCATGCTCCAGCAAAGTTTACTGAAAATACAGACTTAACTGCAAGAGGATCAGGAGATTTCTGGTGATCTGCCTTTACTGCTTGTCCTCTTCAAACCTCACAAAAGCCCCTGGCACTTTAGCATGTTAATATTTAACAAATGAAAAGATGTAACAGTCTCTTAAGGAAACTGAACAGCTGCTAATTTGAAATAGAAATTATTTTGGCTCCTGCTACAACTGAGTCAGTAGACTAAGTTTGCCAGTATTGTGAATCAGAGTTATGGGCTTTATATTTGTTATGAAAAATTTGCACTGTTTCAGCATTTTAAGAAAATTATTCAGAATATTTGGTCCCTTTAACTCTGCTGAGGAAATAGACCTAACTTTCAGACTGTCATCTATAAGAAATGTTGAGATTCTGATAAGCTCTGCATGTGCAGAAGATGTTTTTCAAAGTGCTGTACCTATTAGTCATCCAACTAGCAGTAAAAAGCAGATTAAAATGACGTTAGGAATACAAAATCGGCTAGCAATAATAAAACTGAAAACAATGTAAAACATATCCATCAATTCCTCAGGAATATTGTTATGATTAATAATATCAGCAATGAAGAAACCATTTCAGAGAGGAGATTTCCTATCAAGGTTCTCTCAGTAGATATTAAGAGTTCATTAATGAGTTTTATTGCTCCTGTTCTAAGGAATCTGTCACTCAGTTGTGGCTGATCTATGCTACGGCCCATAAAACATGCAATGAGCTTCACCCTGGATGGAAGAATCAACCAAATAATAAATAAATAATTACGCTAATTTTGATACTGCAAGATCAGTCTGAAACTTACTAAAATGACAAGAATTTTAATATACAGTCTTGCAGCTTGAAGTTACTCAGTCAATATTGATAATGATACATTATAACCCCTGCTGGTGTAAAGTCATCTAGGATTTTCAGCTGCAGAAAAATTTATGGCATTTTAAAGGAAATTAATAATTTTTTAAAAATTGTTAAGGGTTAACCAAAAGACCTTTTTAAAACTACCTGGAATTTATCATAATGACTAGACTTTTTCTACAAAGAAAACCTTTTTTATGAAATATAAGTTATTCCCCTGTCAAGTTTTAAAATTCATATGGTACGAGACAAATCCTAAGTTGTGACTGATGAGTAACATTCAGATCTTCCCCCCCTTACTTTTTAAAACTACAGAAGCTCATAATGCCTTTTATTTCCTATTTCTTAGTTGCATTTCAGTTTTGTGAAGTAAGACTTCCTTTTCTCATACACTCTTCTTTCCTATAAATAAATGCAAAGTATCTACTTTCTTTCCCAAAAATTAACACATTTCTCATGGCATTTTATTTAGACAGCTTAGCACTCTGGCATAAAAAACCAAACACATCAATACACACATAAATGGGAAAAAAAATAAGAAATTGATCTTTTTGCCATCTCACACCATGAAAGCAGAGTGGAGCTTGTTGTTTTCTATAACAGTAAATTCTTTCTGGTACACATTACATTTGAAGTACTTTTTATCCCCCAGTTTTTCCTCAGTATTCCAAGCTTAGCTAAAACATCACTTCTCTCTGTGGATAAATTTGGAAAGTGCCCAGATTGAACAGCAGAGTGGGTGGACTAATACAACTGAAAATCATTGCTTGAACCGATCCTGGCATTTTAGTTTGCTTCATGATTAAATTCAGAACAAAGACCTTAAAAGCCAAGCAAGTTCTGAGAAGAAAACAAAGTCTGGAGGAAAATGACCACAGCATTAAAAGACAAGTCCGTGCAATGTATCTATGGAATCTGGATCACATTCCAGGGTCTGGTCAACTTTTGTGTAGTCACAATGTACTTCTGAGCTCATGGTTGTGCTTGTTTGAACACAGAACTGCTTCTGGCAAGGTACAGGCTTGTGCTATGTAGGACAATTTGCTGACATACATATGTGTGCTTGTAGGGGCACTGACCAGGTATACGCTTCAAAGGATAAGTCCATTATATTAAAAGTAATTTAATTTTGAAAACAACAACTTTAATATGAAAAAAACCCCAAAAAACCCCAAACACCTAAAAATTCCCAATTAAAAATCTCCCAGCAACACTGGGCATATGGAATCCTACTTGCAGTTGAATGTTCTAATCCCTGTACTACAGAGTTGGGTTCCTTCTGCATTTTCTCTCTGCATACTGAATTTTGAATCATATTCAGTATTGCAGGAAAAGAACACAACTGAGAGAACTGGAGAGCAACCAACAGCCTGAGTCAGGCAATACATATAGTTTTTTAAAACACTCCTCCAGTAAGCAGAGTATCTAATTCCCCTCTCAGACTGTGGCCAGAACTGGATCTTGAAATGCTCATAGACAAGGGAAGGGCAACATTTTGTCCTAAAGTGAAATGATTAGAGGCAGCATTACTTATCAGGAGGCAAGCCTCAGCTGCTTGATCTCAGAGCTCACATACCCTAAGGAACAGAATGTCTGCTCCATGCACTTATGGCACCTGAGAGATGGTTGTTAAGACTCCTGTTTGCCCTGGGTCCAGGGTGGTTTCTGCTGAGCTGCCCAGTTGTACTGAGCATCCAGAGGACTTTGTTTTACATAAAAAGCTATCTGTGCAACCAGGTTCAGACTACCCAGCACCTGATGACTGGGTGGCACAGAGGCTACCCTCTTGACTGAATCCAGCCCTCATGACTCTCTGTTATAGGAAAGTCCCTGAACACAAGTAGCAAAACAATTATTTTGACAATCAAGCATCCAGTTCTCTTACTGCACTCAAAGTAAGGGCTCTATGACTTCAGAAAGAACCTAAACAGCCCATAGGAGGACTCATAATTATTATTATTACTATTATTTCTTCCCATCTGTATTCATCAGAACACCTTATAAAAATCAACCCAACCTTCTGTCAGCATTGTGCTGCAACTGCACTTTTTTAAATGGAATATTTTAATATTTTGCTGCAGCCAGTCTGCCTTCCTTAAAGTGTTGAGCTGAGTTTCTTGGACTTGTCTCCATGCTTGACACTGCCACCTTCTCACTTAAGGTCTGACACAATCTTTGAATGTTGGGGCAAGACTGGACTCAAGTTTTTGGATTCTGATTAGAGAAAACCCCCATAATTGGAGTATGTTCATGCTTTCCATTATATAAAGCCCTCATATAAGAACTTTTCTTCTGCTTCTTCAAAGTTCAGTGTTTTTTGAATCCTCCCATGTGCTATCACATATTTTGTATATGTAATTAGTGGATCAAGAAACAATGTAGACAATATTTCTGCCAAAAATTCTACAGATTCAGACTGAAGCAATCTGGTATAAACAACACCTAGCATTAGTCAGTTCAGTGTCATTGGTACCTTGCAGCTTTATATCATGTACAGACAGGGCTGACCTACAAAATATGGATTAGACTGGATTTTAAATCTTCAGATTTTGGAAAACTGAATTCCATTTTTTAAAATTATCTGATGATGTCCATAGCCAACACTGTGAAATATAACTTCCAAGATTCTGTTTTAAAAGAAAAGGTCTTTTGTCCTTATGATTATTTATTATTGTCATTTTAAGCCATATTTTCTTCATTTATTGTTCTCAGTTTACTAAAACTACGTTGTTACAGACCTCTGTAGGAAAGTACTGTTTATGAATAGTAATGGACACATAGTAGCAAACAGAGTCAGAAAGGAGTAATGGAAATAAACCAGTCATGACCACAGAGAAATTTCCATACCCTATAACATTTCCTTCAATGTAAATCCAGGGAGATATTGTAACCTAAATCCCATCTATACATATGCAAATGGTTTGGAAGTTTGATTGAAGATTATTTTTGGTTATTGGGCATTTAGACAAGAACTTAATTTCTGGTCAAAATAACTGCATACCCTGCATAGACACTATTTTATCTCTTTGAAGTTTTTAAGGTACTGAGGAAACAAAAGTGTTTTCATGACTTTCTTGGGTATATTGACTGTCATAAAACTTTTCTATCAGAGAAACCTCAGAAAATATCATGTTCCAGTACACAAAATACATTAATTATATAAGTTACACATATTGAAATTATTTTATTTTGTGAATGAAAACTTTTTTTTTCCTTTTAGCATTATGTACAGCTTGCAGTGTTATATTGTGCTAAATCCGTTGCTCAATTGCTGGGGATATTTTCTCTGTTTTCAGTTTTGTTAGCTCTTTTACAGAAGGCAGTAGGCATGTACCAAATGTCTTGAACAAATGACAGAAGAGATTTAGGAAACAGAATAAGAAATTTTAACTCTCTAAGTGGTCAGGAGGAAAAAACAGACGTGCATGTCAATCTATAAAGTCTTCTAAAATGCATCTGGCATAATATTACAATGCATATTCTTCAGAAATATGTGTGGATTCTGATGCAGGACACTGGTAACTGGTAACTGGTAACAAACAGCAAAATCATCAGCCACAAATGGTCTTATGTAGATCAGATGGCAAAATTCCTTAAATCCTTGAAACTGCCAAAGGAACCTCAGGCAAAGCAATCAGTTACATTCCCAGATCTGGATGCCATCAAGACCCACCTCCAAGTCTAAGTTATTTAATCTAGAATATATTGTAAGCTGCTTCAAAAATCTTTCAGATGATTCTTAAACCCTGAGGAAATATGAGTAACTTTCATGTCTGATCTGAATGTCAGCAGGAACCATGTAGACTTTTTTTTTCTCTACTTTGACCCTTTCTTCCTCATTTTATTGAAGATGAGAAAAAAAAATTTGTGCAATGTTACTGTTTTTTTTTTTTAATTGCTTCTGTTTCACCTCATATCCAAATTTATCGAAGTGGATAATAATTGATTTTATATATGTCTCTAAATAGTTTGTGATTTATCTTCAAGTAAATTATAATATTCGTATTGCAATTCTACAGCATTCTTTTAATTAAGAAAACCAGGACATTATCTTGAGAATCCAAGATAATTATTGCTTATTTTCTATTGAAAAATAATGTGGGTTATATCCTAACATTTCTCAATCCTGTAGGATATGGCTTCTGTTATTATGAATAGTTTTGTGGCAGGCTTAAGGCAGAAAGGAAAAGACAGCTAGTAGTGCCTGTATTGGGCTTTCAGCTTAATTTTGATGCCTGTGTCAGGTAGTAATAGGAGATGAGGTAGTTGATGTATTTTTCAGACCAAATGAATATCATTAAAAAAAAGCAGATATAACCTAATTTTCAGTTTGTTAATCTTAGTAGTAGATTGAAAAATAAAAACTTTATGGAAACATACTGGCATAGGTTTTTCTGACGAGGAAACGTGGAAGTAAGGGAAGTTTTCTTCCCTGTAGTCATAAATGTTCTGCATGTAAAATATGTTAAAAAATAAATTTAAAATATTACTAAGGATGAAAAGGCAAGATTCAGACTTAGGATATGTCACAGTGAAGGTTGCCTGCACAGTCTGTGCCTGGTATTCATGAACTGTGACCAAATCATTAACTATCTGATTCTATACTTCTTTTTTGATACTGTCTCTGCCTTATTAAACTCATATGAAGAAAAGTGTTTTATTACTTGTTGCATTGTCATTCTCCATACATATTAAAACCTGTGCTGAAGAGGTAATTATTAAATTCCTTCTTATGCTCTGATACAATGAGATCCCCTATAGCATTTGACCATTCTTCATTTTCACAATGATCCTCAGAAATAAAGGAGAGAAATTATGTTAATTTTAAGATGGGCATAAAAAAGCTAAGAACAGAAATAGCTGAGTTACTGCGTGAGAACACATGGCCACAAATGGATTCAGCTCACAGGTTAAGACACAAAACTGTAAGTTTCTGAGGATAAGGGTATTGATGGAATAACTGTAGTCACTGGAGATTTGTTTAATGCAGTTGGGGGAATGCAGAGAGCTATTTATCTCATTTTAAAGTAAATGTTCAGAGGTCAGCTTAATTGCCTAACCGTACAGATGTACAGATATATAAAGAATACTGTGCTGCTGGGCAAATACTTTTCACTTGTAAGGGGAGCTTTAGCAACTAAGTAATGCAGTTGACTGAAGGTAGCTGCCTTACTCAATGCTGAATCCTCCCCTGATTTTTGCCTAAAATCCATGTTAAGTGATGGTGAATACAGCAAATGTACTGTAAATGAATTGTCAGCAAGACTTTCAATAAAAACTGTAAGGTGATGTGTTTCAGACCTTCAGACTGAAGCTTTCCCAGTACTTCAGTGTGAATGCCCATCTCTGACTTGGTTCTGTGCACCAGACTGGAAAAGCTACGTCGTGGTGTGTAGTGCTGTGTGAGCACACAGCACCCCTCACTGCAGTGGTGCTTGTGAGCATCTCCATCTCAGGCCCTGAACCTCATGCTGGATACACACCAAAAGAGTAACATCTAATATCCTACCCCATGCTTTTTCCAAAGCCTAAGTTCATCACCAGATTTGCCTTGTCCCGAACACTAAATAAGCAAGAAAATTCAGTGGTAAACGTTGCATGTGGATGAGCCATGTCTAGAGTGGTTAGAACTGAGGAATTAACTCATGGAGTATCTTTCCATGTCTGCCCATACAGCAACTTTAGAAGTCTGTCAGAGCAGCAACACATCATTTTCTAGATCATAAGGTTCTGTTTGGTATCCTGGAAGTAAAAACCCAGTCAGCAACAAGAACAGAATCACTCTGCAGAACACAGTGAAGCAGTGTCCTGGGTTCTGGGGATGTAGTAAAGCAATGTATTCTCCCCCATCTGCACCAGCCCTGATGAGCTGTTAAGGACAGGTCGTTTGCAACAAC